>JBBJLR010111272.1:7039-21763 GCA_037577145.1 Brachypetersius gabonensis | reverse complement strand
TAAGATCATTTAAGGCAAATCCTCCATGTTGGTGAGGGCAGATCACAGCACACAGCCCCGCCCCCTGCTAAGTAACAATTGGTAACCAAGTAACCAATTGGAATCATGGGGTGTGGTCAATTAGCATATCTTCTAAACATTTAGAGCTCAAACATCCCACATTTAGAGTCGCTGTTTGTAAACATTGCCACTCAAAGATTCGAGACTTGACTTGGACTCGAGCACAAAGACTTGAGACTTGACTTGGACTAAAAATGACTTGTGAACATCTCTGACACACACACACACACACACACACACACACACACACACACACACACACACACACACACACATGCATAATTTGAATCACTGTTGCATTTCTTCCTTTTATTCGATTTTGATTCAAATTACTTTACACTTGCAGCCCAGCACTATTCTATATTCTCCATCAATAAGCTCTAATATCCCAACAGATCTCTTCATTTCTCTCCAAGGAAATGACCTTCCACCTTCTTCAGTGGTTTCGCTGTAAAATTGAATATGTATTTTTCTCATGTATTTATATTTTCTCCTTATAATTCCAACTCTTTGGCCAGAAGTGGTGATTATAGTGTGCCCTGCGTTAACCCATGTAGGTGGACAATTCACCTGATAGCTTGTGTATTGGAATTAAATATCTGCCTTCAGTCTCTCTCTCTCTCACTCTCTCTATTACCTATTACTCACACACACACACACACACACACACACACACACACACACACACACACACACACACACACTCTCTCTCTGAGTTCTGTAGCTAGGGTTATGTAGGTCATGGCCATGATCCCCCATGGCAAACACATTTATTCACTCTTGACCTTCCGTGGTAGTCTGTAGCGCGGGGTCTCAATCAGGTCCTGTGCGTTTGCCGAGTGAGATAAGCCAACCGGCACCGAAGCACGGGCCGAATATTACATCACCCCCCCACACACACACCCCCGCCGTGCTCCCGGCTACCAGGCTTTAGCTGACATTTACTCAGATTTTGTCCCTCTCCTTTCCTTTATTACCTTCCCTTTCAGAACTTGACCAGCAAACTGCAAGGTGGCCCACTTTAAGTGTATGCAATGTAAATATACTCACTAGGGAATACACTCTGCTGTTCAGAAATCTGCAATTGAATATTTTAAATTGATATATCTATCTACTCTAGCACCAGAATACTAATTTTCTACTAGCACTCTTGTGGGATTTTCAATACTGTGTTAACATCAAACTAATGGTGGAGCAATGTCATTAAACTTTGATGGCTGATCCAGAAAAAGGCCCCTTTGAAGCTTGTCACAGACATTCAAGTAGGATATTTTTTACTTTGTATGTAGTAGCCTCTCTCTGGGTCTGACCTGACCTCGTTAGAAACATCTGGGGACAGCCACGAGAAAGTCTGAGCTAAATGTGGACGAGAACATAAAATTGTTAGGGTGGAAACAAGCAGAGTGAGAATTGTATTAAATAAAAAGACTGCGATACAGTAATCCCCCAGTTTTATGTAGATCTGGAGTTGAGGATTCAGTCACACACAGGTTTTTTTTAGAACTAAAATCATTGTTTTATGAGGAAATCCCCAGAACAACACAGAAACTGCAAATATCCTCTGCCTTTTCTGCTTTATTGTGGCAATAAATGTATTTTTCTGGATGTTTTCACACAAGGGGAATCTGTAACAGGCTATAGCCGACCTGGAAGCACTTTTTTCGAAGCGCAATTTCTCCGTAGTGCAAGCACTCAGACACTTCAAACTCCACAGTTCGGGAGATCTCCAGGAGACCTTTCCAACGAGCCCTCATTTGTATTTTTAGCCTTTATTCTCCAAAAACGGTTCACCTCGCTGCGTGTCCCAATACTTTTGTCCAGAAATCTTCCGAGTTGCGTATCTCGGCAGGGAATTTCAATTCAATACGGGTTCACCTTTGCATTTTCTTTAAGGGTAACTGAGTTTAAAATGAAATTAAAGTGTTTTGGAAACATATTTAAAGACATATTCAGGGTTTACACTATAAAAAATAGGCACTTTTTTACCAAAACAAAACAAGCAGGCTTTTCACTATATGTGAGTGCTCTTGGAACATTAAAAAAACGGGCGATTACTGTATCAGTGCCTTTACATACGATTCTCTTATTCCGAATTAGCAATTCTGTTTCATAATAGTAATACTAATAGAAATTCTAAGTTATATATACTCAAAATTCACTGGCTGTGTCCTTACACTTATCCTTTATCCTTTGCTTTTCTGCTCGCAGACTGCTTTATTAGAAACACCTACCATGTAGGAGTACAGTTACTTACTGCAGCTCATCTGTAGCTGTGCAATTCATTTGAGCACCATCCATCACTGGTCACTTTCTAGCAATAGGAATCCTGTGGACTATCCTCAGCACAGTCTCTGACACAGTGGTGTGTGTGTGTTGCTGGTACAGTCTCTGGGTATTTTACACACACCAGTGTCAATGGAAGGTCAAGAGTGGTCCATCACTCTAAAATAATCCAGTCGAGAGCAGCTCTGTGGTCAGAAACTGAAGGACATAGGACTGTGCAGCTACAGATGGGCTGCTGTCTCTTGCGAGACGAAGCTGCGAGGGGTTTCTGATAAAGTGGCCAGCTAAGCCTATAGCAACAGCAGTTGAGAAATGAACCTCCGTGTGTTTGAAACACTTTTTCTGCTCCACGGTTTCACTTTTCCAAACAATATCCATCACCTCCCCTGCTTCGCACGCCTTTTCTCGAGGTTAAAAGAGCCTTGTTTCTGCATCATGGCTCAGCCTCGTTTCAGCCCAGCCCCTCTTCACACCGTCTAATGCCGTGTCAGATGTGACTGATAGGCCTGGTATGAAGCCACCTAAACAAACACCAAAGGTCACAGTCAGGTGTGTGAAGGTGAGCGGAGGAAGGCGAGCGCAGCACTAGTGAAAGTTTTCTGTGAAATAGTGAGACAAAATAGAGAGAGGGAGGAAAGGGAGAGAGAGGAGACTGAAAGGGAGAAAGAGAAAGAGAGAAGAGGAGAAAAAGGGGAGAGAGAAAGACAGAGAGAGAGAGTGAGAGAGAGAGAGAGAGAGATTGAAAAAGACAAAGACAAGAGAGAGAGCGGGAGTGGGAGAGAGTGAAAGACAGCGAGAGAGAGGTGAAAGAAATTATAAAGAAGAGAACAAGAAGTAGAAATGGTGAAAGGGAGAGAGCTACAGAGATCGAGAGAGGAAACGGAAAAGAGGAAGGGAGCGAGAGACGAGAGAAAGTCACAGAAAGAAAAAGAGATAGAAAGGGAGAGAGACAGACAGGCAGAAAGACAGGAGACAGAAATGTCTCCATTTCCAGGGGACAGAGGGAGAGAGAAAGAGAGAGAAAATGAGAGAGAGAGAGAGTGATGCACAGAGAGAGAGAGTGAGATGGACATACAAATAAGAGACAGAAATGGAGAAAGAGCAAAAAAAAATTAGGGGATAGAGAGAGAGAGAGAAATAGAGAGACAAGAGACAGAAAGGGAGAGAGAGGAGACAGGAAAGGAAAGAAAAGAGACAAGAGAGTGAGAGAGGAGAGATAGAAAGAGGGAGAGAAGAGAAAAAAGGGGAGAAAGAGACTAAGATAGAAAGCGTTAGAGAGATATTGGCAGTGGGGGTGACACTGTGGTGCAGTGTGCAGTAAGAAGGTCTCGTGCTCAGTGCTGGGTGGCAGAGGCTCCTTTCTGTGGACGTTCTCCACGTGTGGGTTTCTGCTGGGATCTCCTGTTTCCTGGGCTGGAGGAGCTAAATTGCCCCTCGGTGTGAGAGTGTGTGTCAGTGTCTGTCTGTGTGTTAGAACAGCGAAGGACTGGCACCCTACCTTTCGCCCTGTGAGAGCTGGGACAGGCTCCAGCACCCTAGTTTGGAGAAGCAGCTCTGAAAATGGATGCTAACAGCTTTGACTGCCTCCAATGATTTAAACCAAACTTCCAAATATGAGCCAGCTCTATGTAATTAACGTACACGAATGTGTCTATTTAACCCTTCAGTGTGTGGTGTGTATTGGGTGTTTTGGGATGGTTCTAATTGCTGATGCAAGATTTATATTTATACTTTTTTTTACATTTGCCAGTGGATCCATAACTAAATGACGCTAAATTGAACTGACTGCCATATGCTATGGTACTGAAACCACACACCCACAGTTCGTGCCTTTGTACAACAAACATAATCACCCTGTTAACTCCCAGTGATGAGGAGCTGCTCCGTGGTCACATATCCTCCTGAGACCTGGCCCATTCATTTATGTCCTTTATTATGGACATTTGTTCACCTGTATCTTCCTTCAGTATTTGGAGATCATCAAGCCCTATAGTGTTCTGTAGAGGAGATCCTGGGCTTTCCAGTGATGCTCCTGTGAGGGGTTTGCATGCAGGAACAAGGACTGCAATGGCAAGACATACATGAAGAGCACAAAACGCAAGACGTTCCTCTTTTTAACCTAAAATAAAACCAGGACTATCACAGCTAAACTATCCAGAGGATGTTCTAGGACTTATAATTCACTGTTGATCTAAAATATATTGTTGCAAGCAACAAGCAACAGAAGAGTGACAGAATTGTATCGCTTTGATCAAATTGAATGTGGTCTTGGGTTAATATCACGTTTTTTTATTTTTAAATTCAGTTCTATTTTAACATGGAAATCGTCCTGTTGTCCTCTACCGTGGACATGCTGGGGCATTAAAATAAAAAATATGTTCAAAGAATGAGGTGGTTTTTTTTAGGGCCAAATAGATGACACAAAAAATCTATTTTTCTTCGGTTCTCAGGAGGATATAGGTGCGATTGAAGTGAGAAGAATATACAATTCAAAACAATTAATTGTTCACTTGTCGGTGTATTAGCAATGGGTAGAACTGTTAAAAAGCTCCCCCACTCAAGGCTAAATGCTGACTAACAAAACTGGAAGCTTTCTGAAGAGGTGTAAATCCCTTTCTGGAGAGAAAGAGCTCCATCCAACAATAGTGGGATGAGTGGGAGTGGGATTCATGTTCAAGAACCGAGCAGAATTACTGAAGCAGGAACAGGGGGATCAAACTATAATAGTACTTTCCGAGGAAACATCTTAAATTTCTTCATTTCGATTTTAAAGAGCTTACATTACTTGTATTTTAATGTAGTCTTAAGGAACAGTTCTTTGACTTTTAAAGACTTCAGTGCAGTCTCTAAAGCAGATCAGTTTCAGAGGAATGTTTTGGTTTGTTAAGCAACACAGGGATGAATCATCTAAGGAGCATCTGACTGAAGTCCTGAACCAGTGAAGAACCAGGAGCAGATGATTCCAGATGATCGGGCGGTGATCAGTATACTGGTGGTGCTCAATGCGGAGTGGTTGGAACTCCTTTGTCTTTGTCTCCTTGTTTCTTTAGTTATTTTGAAGGAGATTTTCATTTCTTTTGAATTTAATCTACTCTATTTGCCAAAGATTTTTTTGGCACCAAAAAGGTGATTTTAAAGAAAGAACAATGTAAAGAAATGAAGGGCGACTCAAGACTTTAGTACAGTATTGTGTTTGTAACAGGCTTTTGCATAAATTCAATGGTAAGTTAATTTTGAAGAGTGTGAGTGTGAGTGTCAAGTGCGAGGCTTCTGTTCCTGGACTTTTGAAGGGTTTTGTGTGGGGTGGTATTAAGTTAATGGCTGGGCACTGCTGAGGAGAAGTGCTTTGTCTGAAAGCCATTGTGTTCCTTTAGCGCCACACGCTACATCAGCCAGCTAAAACCGGAGCTCTATTGTTACAGAGATTTTAACATAACGTGGTTCTTAAAAGGTTCCAGCTTTTGAGCTGAGGTATTGTCAGGAGATTCTGCCTTCACATGATCATAAACAATGCTCTGTTACACTTCATTATGGAAAGCTATAAGAGAGTGACTCTCCATTAGACCAATATAAAGCTAATGCATTATTAATCGAAAGTGAATGAGTGCTCATAAGTTACCGCTTAACAACACTTTGCCTTTGTTTGCATCAGCTGTCAATTACACCTGTCACTCATCTTTCGATTCCTGCCCAAAGTGAATCACACATTTTAGTTAAAGACTCCAATCCCCAGGTTAAATTGGCCTTTTAATTTGCCAAGGCTTTACACCATGTGCATTTATGGGACTAACCTGCTGACTAGTTTGACAAAAAGTGCTTTCAGAAAAATACCTGTTTTTTCATTCTGACTGGAGAAATGCCAAACTTCAGATGCTTTTCCACTCATACCATATAAATGAAACGTTTAAAGGGCCTATATCACTGAAAAATTGGTTTCTAAACATACTGCTCCATCTTCAGGCCACACAGATCATGCATAGAAACAAAAACAGAGGTTGTTGAGTTCAGTTGTTTTTGTGATGTCACTGCCGGTATAATTACTTCCATTTGGCATAAAGCAGTTTAGTCCTGTCAGTCCATGCTGAAGTCTTAAGGCAGGTTTCAGCCCAGACTTCTTTGTAGATGGACCACTATACAGGGCAGTCAATCAGAAAATAGATATTTTACATATATCAGAGAGGCAAAGTAACTTTTAATATGATCTCAAAAGTGGTATGAGCCTCAAATCCCAGTTGAAAGAATGTTTACACTGTTTACAGTTTGTGAGAAGATCCTTCTGTAGAATTAACTTTAAGCAACACCTACAATCCGTGTATCATTCGTTCATTCCTTTTTCAATATGAAAACAAAACAAAAAAAACAAATAACCACTCGTATTTTCAGTTTTAGTTTCCAAAACCAAAGCGACAAAATGGATAATGGCTCGTTTTCCGATTTCCCATTTTGTGCTCAAATCGAAAATGGAAAAAACGGAAAACGAAAGCTCATATTCCATTTTGGTTTTTATTGGGTTCCATAAACTGCGACGTTAGGAGGGCAAAGAAACTGACCTGGTAGCTCCACCCACCGGTTTCTCGAAACTGGCCTGGTAGCTCCACCCACCTGTTTGAGAAACTGGCCTGGTAGCTCCGCCCACCTGTTTTGGTTGCAAAAATATTCTAAGGGAAAAGATGCGGGGTAGAAAAAAAGAGTTCCAGAGGGAAAAGACGCAGGGGTAGGGATGGGAATCGATATGAAACTATTGATGTCGATGATATTATCGATTCCTAAAGCGTTACAGAATGAACCTGTTGCCTAAGAAAGTTTGCATTCCGGGTACTTGAGACTCTGGGGAGGCTGGGAAATGTAGTGTTTCAGTGTGTGGTAGCGCGGGAGTGTTTGGAGTTTTACATGGCCGTCCTGTGAGTGACTCTCGTCACTCTAATGTATTTTAGGAGAAAGTAAATAATTGCTCCCTTTCCAAGGTCCCTGCTCCCCATAACTGTTTTATATTTGGACCCGCTCCGTGGCCGAGAGTAACGAGCCAAAGACGCTAGCAGCCGCTAAAGCCGAGGCTGAGAGAGCAACAACAGTATAAAATAGTTTTTGACTGATCATTTTTTTGTGGACAGTAATAAGCCCTGGTTAGCCACATATTTAAATTGAAAGCTAGTTGTAGACCACTTTCAGCTTCGAAAGCAGCTGTTATTAGATGTCAGAACTCAGTCTTGTCCTTTACATGGTAAAAAATAAAGACTTGATCAATAAATTATGCACTTGTTCTCCTTTAAACAATAAATAATATGATCCAAATATGAAAATATAAATTTAAAAAATAAATTAGTATTAATAATAAATTGCATTATAGTTACATTTACAGCCAAAACAAGTGGGCGGAGACACCAGGTCCAATTTCTCTGCCCTGCTACACTGGGCAACTTATGAAACCCGAATGGAATATGAGCGTTCCTTATCCGTTTTTCCCGTTTTGGATTTGAGCACAAAATGGGAAATCGAGAAACGAACCGTTATCCTTTTTGTCGTTTTGGTTTAGGAAACAAAAACTGATAATACGAGTGGTTATTTGTTCTTTTTGTTTTGGTTTCATATTGAAAAATTAATGAACGAATGATACACGAATTACCTACATCTCTTCAATATTGATCTTTCATTTTCAAGGTTCTTATTGGGAGGAGCTACAAACAGTGTGACTGCTTACGTCCCTTTCTTACTGCTTACTTATTTCTAAAAAAAAAAAAATCCCTTGACATCTTTATGACTTGCGTTGTTTTTCTATATGGCTTATGTATTGCTGGGTTAGGTGTGGGCTAATTATTATTTGACAGTTGTTGTATAGATCCTCTGACTGCAGTATCTTGGTTAAATAGTCGACTCGGATTTAACCTGTTTTTTCAGGTTGTGGACTTCTTGTGGATAAGAGTGTCAGGCAAATGCCATAAATGTAAAGGTAAATGTAAATGTAAATGTAATGCCTTAGATTTACACTTCTTATGACAAACTTACGTCTTTTTACTTTAAAAGAGAAGGAGAGAGGGAGGTAGAGTTATGATGGACATAAATGGAGAGATAGAGATAAATAGAGATAAAGACAGACAAATATAGAGACAAAAGTATAGATGGAGTTGAAGTAGAGAAAAAGAGAGAGAGGAACAAAGAGGAAGAGAGAGAAATAGTTTATAGGACACGATAAAATGAGTACAGGTGAAAGGGTGGATCGTTTTGTTTTCTAAAAAAAATAATATAGTCCAGTTTAGAAGAGTTGGGATAGCTACGTAGATAGAAGGAAAGAAGTGGGAGAAGAAGAAAGAAAGAAAAAAAAAAATAAACAAACAAAGAAGAGAGAATGAGACAGACAGAAGGAAAGACAGAGGGCTAGATGGCTGAGAAAGAAAGACAGAAAGGAGAAAGAGAGAAAGAGAAAGAACAAGAGACAAAGAAAGAAAGTGAGTGAGAGAGAGAGACAAGGCAGAAACTGGAGAGGTGTAAAAGGAGAAAGAGTAAAAAACTAATAAAAGACAGTCAAAAAGAAAGAAAAACAAGAAATGGTAAGAACGAAAGATAGAGAGAGACTTTTTTTTTACTTTTACACTCCTTTATTTACATAACATTTAAGTTATGAGGCACTCATTTACACAACTCAATGGTTATATAAATAGTAGGGATGAACTGAATATTCGGCCACCGGAAATTTTCGACCGAAAATGGCAAAAAATGTATTTTCGGTATCGGCCGAAATATTTTTTTAACACGACCGAAACAGTAATGACTTAAACGACAACCACAGACTGCAGGAGCCAGATTGGATTACAGTCAACATGTCTGTAATGGGGGCTGATGTGGGGGTTCTCCACTGACTGGTACCAGCTCGGTTCGGTTCAGTTCAGTTCAGTTCTACTCTGATCAGTATGATTTTGGGCCTTCAGTTTTCCACTACAGCTAGTTGCTATAGCGACCAAACATTCTGAGCAGTAACTCAAGCGGAGGCTCTAAACTGAGGTAAAAAACCCAGCACCCTTATAATCGTCAGCATGGATGAAATCAGAGGGGTTTCATTTCTTATCCTTGGTTTGTGGCTGTTTGCCACAAAATGGAGACAATTGGCACCAGACAAGGCTTACAGAAGGAACGTTGGTGTTAGTTAGTGCTAATGCTAATGCTAGCGCTAATGCTAATGTTCAGATTTTAGATAAGGAGAAGCAAAAAAGGGAGTAGAATTGAACCGAGCTGAGCTGGTACCAGTCAGTGGAAACCCTCATAAGACAGAGCACACCCACTCTGTGTTTTTGCAAAGACAAGAAAGTTTTCCAGTGATTATGGTTAAGATATGGGCTGCTAGTCACTGTTTTAATACGCTATTTTGTTAAAGGACTCCAGAGAATGTTGTTCTATCTTTCACCAGTTTTTGAAGCACTTGTTCTGAATGCACTTTGTTCAGAATATTAAAATGCAATTGAATACTTGTTTTATGAGAGCAGATATTTAATTGTATAATATTTCAGCTATCTTACTTTTAGGCTTTTCAGTGGGGCCAAGTACAATATTTTGTTTCAAATTATATTTTATATTGTACATTGTTTGAATGCTAAGTAAATATGTTCATAGTTTTGTAACAGATTCTTGTAATAATTTAATAATAATAATTTCTTTCGGTGTTTCGGTTTCAGTTTTCAGTCAAGTGTTTCCTCATTTTCGGTTTTCGGTTTCGGTCCAAAAAAATCATTTCGGTGCATCACTAATAAATAGTAAAAGCATATAAATGAATAGATTAAATAAATAAACAGAGAGAGAAAGAAAGAAAAAAAGAAAGAATGAAAGAGGAAGAGAGGAGGATAGTTGAGGAGGATGAGTTGTTGAAACCTGATCTAAATTCATTTCCTGCTTCTGTGAACTTGCAAGGAGGCGACGAATGAAAGTCAAATGTCTGGAGTGAGATAAGCCGTGGAGCGCGAGAGGCAAACAAACCCCAGTGATAGATATCTATTGTAAAATGTGTCGCCGTAAAGGCAAACAGCACCTGTGGCCGGCGGAATCACACAGGGGATAAATTCCAGCCGTTATGTGGCTTTGATAGCAGCCGATAAGAGAGAGAAACTGTCTTCCTCCCGGGGAGCAGAGACACATATCTAACATTAGTGTGTTTATAGTGCATCTGGGCACTGAGTCTTCACCACTTCACTGTAACACAGCAGTACAGCGGCATCTATAACCACTAATACATGCATTTGCAGCAAGAGAGCCTGATCAGCATTTATATTAACGATTATGAATAGGAATAACTGATGCATGTTAATTGTATGCTAATTTCATGCTAATTATATACCAATTATTAACCAACAATGTTAAAAAATAAACTGTGACTCATATCTTAAATCAGTGAAAGGTTAAATATGAGAAAGAAATTGAAAGGCAGAGATATAGAAACACAAAAATGAGAAGAGAGGAGAAAGATAGAAATTAAGAAAATAAAAAGACAGTGTGTGAGAGAGAGAGAAACAGACGGAGAGTGGAAGAGAGAGAGAGAGAGGAAGACAGCGATACAGAAGGAGAGAGAGAGAGAGTAATTAAAATAAAGAGCTTAATGTGACATAAAGCAATGTCAGGCATCAGAAAGGTGTTAATTTCCATTCTGTGATACATTTCTATGGCATGGCTTCAGCCGCCTGGTTCCATTCACATCCATTGTTAAAGACGGTCAGTACTGCACTGATGATCTCCCACAGCTCACAGATTTGATGTCTTCATATAACAAGCCTTTTGAAGGACCTTCAGTCTGATGGACAGAAAGAAGGCCAGTAAATACAGCAGCTGGAGATTTCAGTCCTTTAAAAAGAAATGAAAGGAAAAAAAAAAGAGAGAGGGAAAGAGAGAGAGAGACAGAAAGAGACAGAGAAAGAGAGATATAAGAGAGAGAGAGAAGATAGATAGAGAGAGAGAGAGACAGAGAGACAGAGAGGTAAGAGAGAGAGAGAAGATAGAGAGAGAGAGAGATGGGCTGGAAATTAGGAATGAAAGAGAGAGAAAGAGTGAAAGAATGTCAGAGAAAGAAAGGGGGCATTGGGCAGAAGGAGTAGGAAAGAAAGCAAGATATATAGAGGTAAAGAAACAAATCTTTAAACAAGAAAGAATAAAGGGGAAAAAGAGGGCTAGAAATAAAAAAAAATGAAAGAAGAAACGTGAGAGAGAGAAAGAAAGAGAGGGAGAGAAACAGTAAGTGAGATGAAGTAATTTAAAGTAAATCAACAGAAACATAGAAGTGTCCTCAAACAACCTGTCAGGCATCAGGAAGGTATTAACAGTGATTCTTAATAATGATTGTTAATAGTGATTATTAAAAATGATTGTTAATAATGATTCTTAATAGTGATTCATAATAGCGATTATTAATAATAATTGTTAATAATGATTCTTAATAGCGATTCCACATTATACATTTCTAGTGAAACTGCTTGATTGGCTATTGCCCTGGTTAGCTAGAATACCTGCTAAACAGACAGCCATTTATCTCGACCTCCACCAGCGAATGCTGTTATTTTCACAGGGTTGAGCACGTTTGTGTCGTTCTGGCCACTTCAGTTGTTCTCGAAATGTCGTTATGCTGCAGCGTCTCGGTCGCTTTGCACCATGGCCTATCAGCCTCACCCCCACCCCCCCCCCCCCCCCTCCCCCCCCTCTCTCCGGGTGCTGAGCGGCGGGGGCTCCTGTTAGTAGCTTTCACTGATGGACACCTCTTGTCTTTCTCTCCACACACTCCACCGGGTGTGTAAGAGCGAGCTGGGCCGGATGCCAGCCCCATCTCTGCCACCCTGCAGGGTTTGATTAAACCGCAGGGTTATTAGTTCAGATCCCCCGACTAGCCAGAAAAGCAAAAAACCCAATAAAACCCTGTCAGCCTTCTCTTCACATTCATGGACTATAAATAATTCCTGTTTGTTTCCAGTCCTCCTCACACACACAAGCGACTAATAGATTATGAAATGGTCCGCCGTTTCACGGCACTCCGGGTTTATCAGGCCGATTCGTCCACACGCACTCAAACACACCCACAGACCCAACCCCTTTGTTCTGCGTCCACCTCAGTGGCTCTTGAGTGACATGACGAATCTCCGATTTGTCGGCGGCTGGCATTGCTTCCCCCGGAATTTCACAGCGGCTGAAAAATATGCATTGGAACAACAATATCTCCATCGCTCTCCCTCCCCGTGCCCAAGCTTTGAACCTTGAAATCGGAAAATTGCCCACGCGGCCTTTAGCAAGATTGGAAAAGCATTCTAATGAAACCTATCATTAATCACCCCAGTCGGATGCTGGAGAGGCAAAAAGGAGAAAAAATGATTAGTGTCTGGCCTTCCGACCATCTCTGCTTGATAGCACTACTCATTGAGGCCTTCATTTAATACAGAGGCCATGCAAATAAACAGATACAAAATTAAGGGATATTCCATTTACCCAGAAAGCCCAAGTAAACCTTGACACTTCTGAGAGGACAGAGTAGAGGATGCAGCAATCTTGGTGGCAACCTAACTGACCCAAATGACATCCACTCACAGTCTAATGTTGCTAAAAGCACTACAACTCAATAGAAACCCAAATAGTTTACCAACATTTCTTTCTTTCCCCTCATCCAAATCTTCAGGTACACTTGGTTTACCATTCGGTTTCTCTAATTTATGACTGCTTTAGAAATATCAGCTGTTGACTGAAGTCATACTGTGTCTCAAAACA
This sequence comes from Brachypetersius gabonensis, assembly GCA_037577145.1. Classification (NCBI taxonomy): domain Eukaryota; kingdom Metazoa; phylum Chordata; class Actinopteri; order Characiformes; family Alestidae; genus Brachypetersius; species Brachypetersius gabonensis. Next base: position 8,698 of record JBBJLR010111272.1, on the reverse strand, counting down.
CATGGACCAATCAGTTCCACTTCCATGATGATCTGGATGCAGATCCTCATTCACTATTTGACTCGAGTTCTAGGTTGTGTCCGAAATCGCACACTTAGTGCGCACTGAGCACTTCCCTCTGTAGTGCACACTGCTGTGGGTCAGTGCTGTCCTAAACAGAACACTAACGTTTTACACTTAGCGGAAGTGACGGATGAACATTTGCTCATGATTTTCCAGCCACCAGAATATCTGTTGGTTTTACCGCAGTGTACATCAGTAAAATAACTTTATTAACATCACTTACATTTATATGAATCAGCTGCCTCCACTTGGGCTTGTATTTTACTGTTGGCTTTCAGAGATAGAGTTTTAGATTAGTTTTCAGTGTGAGCGCACTACGCCCTAAAAAACACCGTTAGTGTTTGTTAGCAACATTATTGCAGTAATGTAAATGAGCAAAATGTGTCTTGATTGATCCACCACATCTGAGAAAAATGTTAAGAAATGTGAGCTGGAGTTTTCTTTGAACTTTTCCATCAATGCCTTTCCACAAGAACCTAAAAACAGCTTCTCAGTGTTGAAAGATATTCTACCAATGTGCTCTGTGAAGCTTATTCACGGAGACTCTTTTCAGACTGAGAGTCGTGCTTAAATGTACCCCTCTGACGATTACCATTTACGGTGGTTAAGGGGGGAAATCTTTCCAGTCACTGCTGTGATTCTTTTAATCGAAATCTCTGAATCTGAATGTCTGAGGCAGACTCTGAATATCTACCACTAAATGGAATTTCAATCATTTCCTGACAGGCATTTAAAAATATTTCAACTCTGACTGCTGTTTGAATGAGTTGCATTATGGGGCAGCCAATCAAAACAGGCAATTTACAAATATCAGGCTTACAGACACAGAAACCAAATTTGATTTATAATGAATTCTTCCATAAGTAAACCCAAATATAAGAGTTCTGAGATAAAGGAAATGCAACTCTTTGATGAGACTCTTCTAAATGGGACTAATAGAGCACATGGGCTCTTTAATTGGATTAGTTTAGGGCATGGGATCTTTAATGGGATTAGTTTAGGATCTGGACTCTTTAATGGAATTAGTTTAGGACATGGACTCTTTAATGGAACTAGTTTAGGACATGGACTCTTTAATGGAACTAGTTTAGGACATGGACTCTTTAATGGGGCTAGTTTAGGACATGGACTCTTTAATTGGACTTGTTTAGGATCTGGACTCTTTAATGGGACTAGTTTAGGACATGGACTCTTTAATGGGACTAGTTTAGGATCTGGACTCTTTAATGGGACTAGTTTAGTATTAGAACTCTTTAATGGGACTAGTTTAGGACATGGACTCTTTAATGGGACTAGTTTAGTATTAGGACTCTTTAATGGGACTATTTTAGGATCTGGACTATTTAATTGGACTAGTTTAGGATCTGGACACTTTAATGGGACTATTTTAGGATTAGGACTTTTTAATGGGACTATTTTAGTATCTGGACACTTTAATGGGACTAGTTTAGGATCTGGTTTAGGACATGGACTCTTTAATGGGACTAGTTTAGGATCTGGACTCTTTAATGGGAATAGCTTAGGACATGGACTCTTTAATGGGACTAGTTTAGGATCTGGACTCTTTAATGGGACTAGTTTAGGACATGGACTCTT
>JBBJLR010111214.1:0-21774 GCA_037577145.1 Brachypetersius gabonensis | reverse complement strand
GGTTGATCACGACGTATGTTGCTATGGCAACTTATGCAGTGGGTTAATCATGGTCGGACCAGAATATGTTCTCACTTCACTCGCACTTTAGTGTGATCCCGCCCCCGCAAGCCCCGCCCCTCCACACACCGCCTCTCCACAACCAATAGCATGTCTGGAAGATCCGCTGGACCTCGGTGCCTGACTTGTGATTGGCTCTCTCCGCAGGGTGAGAGTTTTAGAGAATCTGTGCTGTAATTTTTATTAAATTGTTTTATTTTTATCAAAAGTGAGGCTTAAAACTAACACAATTTCCCCACTTATTGGATTACTCTCCTTTTATTGGATCCACATTTGGTGATGATTCAGGATTCTTTATTTGTCACATGCATAATTATAGAAGTTACTACAGGCTGTAAAATGTGTCTGAACATGGTGATTTGTATTTTGTAGCCTCATCCTTAATCCATATTGGTGTTAATGTACTATCAAAGGGCATCTCACAGCTCCTCCCTCTTTTCAGTGGTTTTCTCACCCACTCAGGCTGCTGGTCTACCCTGATGTAAAATATGTCAAAACAATGTGGCACAACTTTTATTCAGGGCTGTTTTACAGGAACATGACTATCTCCAATATCCTCTTAATGTGCAAAACCTTCTCACACTGAGAAAGTCCAGTGCATTTTCATATTTATTTTGCCAGTGCATTTTTTATATAATTTGTACACTACTATTACTGTGTTATTTAACTCTTATTTCATTCCTGGAGTCGACTGCACCTTGAATTTCATTGTTCCTTGAAACAGTGACAGTGAAAATAAAGTTATCTTATCTCAATAGTAAAATGAGCAAATAACTTTCGGTCCTTAGATGACCAGAGAGGGCCTGTCAGGTTGTGTCAGCATGTGGTTCTAGACAACAGCGCCACCATCAGAAGGGAAAAGACCCCAGTCCTGATGCCTGTGCCCCCCAATACTGTTGACCCTTTGACCCTCGACCCCCCCACAAGGCTGCTGTGAGAGAGCCGTCACACAGCAGTTTATCACTTAATAAAAAAGATACAGACTAAGAACACACTGAAACTTCATGTCTTTGTTTATTAGCTCCCGTTCCTATAAATGGAAAGTGAAATTTCTGTAATGCACATATTGGTGAAAGACTGGTGAACGTATGGCAGTAACTTCTTTTCATGCTGGAGCCTCAATTTCAAGCTTTAGTTTTTATTTCAAGTTTTGTTTGTATCACAGTCGAGCTCCAGAATGCACTTGTACAGGCGGCGCACATCGTCTGCTCCAGCCCACACAGACAGAAAAGGAGAATCAGTTGTGTTTAATCCCTCCTTTGAAAACCAAAGGAGTACATTTACCACATCAGCGCCGTTCACACCATGCAAACACTCACCTGTACCTCAGGATCACAGGAGGTGTTGGGCTCTGCAGGTGGAGCAGCTCAGTATTCTCCTCCTCCTCTAAACCCAACACAAGAAATGGAATGTCAGGACTGCACTAATGTACACACAGTACAGAGTGACTGTGATATTACCCTGAACATAACTGCCACCTGGTTCCGACTAGACGCCTCCCTCCAACCCGCCATAATGGGCCTCCATCTATTGCTATTTTTCTTATTGACTGTGATAAACAGAACCAATCTATTAAATGGAGCCATCAAAATGAGTAGAAATATTAATGCATCGACTATTAATACATGAGCTACCACTTGAAATGATGTTTCTGTATCACATCTTTCTTTGCAGCCAAGAACAGTTCCCACTGCTATTGCATCTGAAATAACCTCCCAGTAATTGCACTTTAGGGGGTATTAAATTAATTAAAAGGCCCAGATCCGACATGTGACGCACCTATATACCTCAATATTTATTTAAAGTATTTTATTCATTTCTAGACAACTTTTAAACAGTCTAACTGTAAAACTCAGCTGAGAATAAAAGACATGTGCACATGTATTTACACATTTACTCGGTCAGCAATACGTTTCCAACAGGCCTGCGTGTCTTTGTTGGCTGCTGTGGTGTTGAACTTGCACTGCAGCACTGATTAGTGCTCTTCAGAGTCCTGCATGACGATCATACATTCTTCCTCCATGAAATACTGTGAGCGCGCCGTGATTTGAAACGGTGACCCGCGCTGTTGAACGCACACCGAGCACAGATTGTGATAAGTTTACGCAGATTTAACTAATCAACGTCTTATTGCACTTCGTAGTACCGGTTTACGCCACCAGGGACAGCCGTGATTAGTTAAGTGCAACTTCGCAATTCAGCATCGTGTCAAGTCAGACTTCGTTAAGTGCGCTTCGTAGTATAGGCCCCTGGTGTCTTCAATATTGAACGTTTTCACAATATTCTAATTTTACGAGATAATTTGGGACTTTTATTAGTCGTCAGTTATAATCATCAAAATTAAAAGAAATAAACATTTGAACTAGATCAGTCTGTGTGTAATGAATGAATTTAATATACAAGTTTCACCTTTTGAATGGAATCACTGAAATAAATCAACTTTGTCATGATATTCTAATTTTATGACCAGCACCTGTATATGCACACATTTTATGCAGTGCAGTTATTTTTCCTTCACTTACCTGTGAGAGAGTACTTTGAAGTGCTCTACAGATAAACCTTTGCTGTCATCACACCAAGCAGAGACAGCAGACTTCTGTGGTGGGCTCTTAATTTTACAAGTTGCTGCATTCCTGATAAAGACATCTTTCATGTGGATCATCTCACTAAGACAGTTTCAATGGTTTACTTTGAAAAGAAGAGAGATTGAAACAGTTCATTTTTCAACAGCTTTACTGATTAAAGAGCTTTACTGCTTCACCGTTTACAAAAATGGTGGGTACGCTCTGTTTCATGTCGCTCAAGAGCTTTGAGCCAGCTTTTATATTCTGCTTCAACTGCAGGATTTGTAGTTCTGTGTGTAAATCAAATGGAGGCAGAAAAAAAATGTACTCTTTTGGAGAAGTTGATTTAAAAGTTACTGTAACATGAGGGGTGGGGGGGGGGTCACATGGACTTGTTTCAACAAAAAACAGCAAAAAATGTAATGAAAAGAACAAAAAAAGAAACTTTAAAAGCGCTTTCTCTTGATGATCTCTGGCTTCCAGTTGAGAGGGTGGGTCTCCTCGGTCTGAAACACAAAATAAATAAAATAAAACATACATTTAGGTTTCATATCCTCTTGCGCTGTATCATTAACGATAAATACGTACACATGGAACAAATGGAGAAAAGGGCTATGCACTTCCGGTACTTTAAAACTAAGCCATGACTTCCTAGCTACTTTTATTGCGCAGTGTGTGGTCATTGGCTGAGCATGTTCTCTGTAGAGGGTGTGTACTAATTTATACTTACAAAGTATGTCATTTGACTGGGAGGTGAATACTATTACATCCAGCTGTGTCTATAGGAAGACATATCCATGCCTCTACCATGTTACCATTAAAAGTTTTCATAGACTATATGTTTATATTGAACTGCTGTTGAATGTTTGCATATATATAGCAGAAAATTACATTCCAGTATTCGGTTTGTTTGCTCATTTGCACAGTTTTTGGATGCTAAAAATACCCTTTGTACTAAACTACACTATATATACATATATATACACACACACACACATATATGTATCTATGTGTGTGTGTGTGTGTGTGTGTGTGTGTGTGTGTGTGTGTGTGTGTGTGTGTGTGTATTCTGAGAAATCTGGAGCCACACTGTCTCGTCTGACTGTATGCATGTACATTATGATAGTTTGCTTTGATTTTATGCAGTCTATGCACGTGTGTGTGTGTGTGTGTGTGTGTGTGTGTGTGTGTGTGTGTGTGTGTGAAAAGCCGTCTCACCGCTGTGTCATCTTCTTTGTACACCTTGATGGTTTTGTCAGCCTCGGCCGTGATGAGGCGACTCTCCGAGTGGTCAAACACACAGGCAAAGATTCCAGACTCGCTGTCCAGAGAGCCGGGCTGCACGGCCGCATGGATCCTCTGGAAATTATACCCGGTCCTCCAGTCCCACAGGTGGATCGTACCATTATCAGCTGAGGGAACCGACAGAAATGGTTTAAACAAAAAGAAAAGGAGGAAAAGGAACAGGACCAGAAGGAATGGGGAAAAAAAAAAGAAAAAAAAAAAGAGTGATACCTCAGCAAAGTAATTAATAGCAGGAATTAATTTACATTCTGAAATATTTTTTCGAACATATCACTATCATATCTCCAGACTGAATCATGGCAGAAAAAAGCAAAAATTGTTTTAATGGAGGGAACATTAAGCCCAAACCTCCAGAAACCAGGACCCCGTCCGAGTTGACGGCGAGTGTGTTGATGATGGCGTTATGGCCGGACAGATTCTGAATAAAGTTTCCATCTGGAAATTTCCACTGTTTGATGTTGTCCGGGGAGCCCGAAGCAAAGGTGTATCTAAAAACGAAAACACTGCGCTTAATATTCAACCACTTTAATCACTCTAGCATTAAAATGATGGAACACAGTCTGGGGATGTCTCTGAATATAGGAGTAGTTGCTTATTATGTTTCTGCAATTCTTATTCTGATCATTTTTAAGAAATAGCAGCACAGCTTTTCTTTATATCTGTATACATTTTGTACAAAAACACTGAGAACTTAATGAGTAACTGGAATATTGAAGTTCTTGCACTCAATTTATTATAGAGCTCAATTTATATTTTTTCTTCTGGACACTGATTTACAGCATTAAGCAATATTTTTTTATAGCATCTTTGTGAAAAATGTATGCATATATAAATTAGCAAAAACTAAAAGCTACCTATAAAACCAGCAAAAGGCTATGATTTTAATGTGAAGCGTAAAAAGGTGTTTTTGAGAGCGATTATTCAGATACTTGCTTGAAAACACCAACACATTTTATGAACCCTACAGTTCGGGCCTTAAAACAGTGCGACCTCTCTACTCAGTGGAGGCCAAAAAACCCGAGCTGAGCTTTATGACGTTTTTTGAAGGATCTTACTGTCGTGGATGAATGACCAGCGCTCTGACAGATTTCTTGTGATTGGTCAGCGTAGCTCTCGTTTTTCCAGCCATCAGATCCCACAGTCTGATGGTGGTATCATGGCTGCCTGCAAGACAACAAAGCAGGGAAGAACTTACTGGTATGTCTGTGTTTCACTCCTCTTTTGAAACTAAAACACAGACAAAAGTATCTGAATATCTGTTGATGTAAAACTACATTGTGTTGAATCAATCTGAAGATATAATTCAACAGCATCGATTTTGTTAGAGTAGATTGTAATTACACTGCAGTCTTTATAATCAATAAGGCAAACAGTCCAAAATAAACTTCTTCCATTACTGTGTGATTAGGCCCTACACCCATAGTAAAAGTAATTCTTCAATCAAATGGTGCTGAATTCTGAAATCAAGATAATTTGGCCACTAAGATTTGGATCAGATCACAGACAGCACCAGGACAAAACCCATCCACCTCACCGAGGACGATACACTCAGAAAAACACACTGTGATGATCACAACAATAATGAACATCATCTTGTCCTGCTCTACAGGAAAGCAAACTAAATATTTTGTTTACCTGTGATGATCTGAGGCTCAGCATTCTGACACTTCACCGTGGCGACCGTGTTAGTGTGACCAGTCAGAGTGTGGACGTTAGCTTTGGTCCTTATATCCCAAACCTACAAAACACAAACACTTGTATGAGGCTGAAAGTGTTTCCTAGTTAAGCTCTTGACAAATTTTCTCAGTTCTATTGGGGAGTTGCTGCGCAAAGCAGGTTTATTCAGTTACACAGATAATTTAATCCTGAAGTCCATCTGGTTTAATGGAAAAGCAGATCCAGAGCATTGATTTTTGGATAGAGAAGAACAAAGAAAATGGGCTTTTTCTAATTCTAATTTTTTCTAATTAATTTTTTTATTTAATGTTCCAAGTTGAAGAAGATATTTAGGGGCGCTCACTCTTGCAGTAGCATCTCGGCTGCATGTCACCAACACGTCAATGGTGGGATGGAGGTCCAGGTCATACACAGCACTCAGGTGACCGTGGTAGTGCCGAATAACCTGCAGAAACAAGCAGCATCATAAACCATAAATCTACCCAACCATCCCTCCATTCACCCACCTACCCATCCATTCATCCATCCATCCATCCATCCACCTACCCATCCATTCATCCATCCATTCATCCATCCATTCATTCATCCATCCACCTACCCATCCATCCATCCACCTACCCATCCATCCACCTACCCACCCATCCACCTACCCACCCATCCATCCATCCATTCATCCATCCATCCATTCATCCATCCATCCACCTACCCATCCATCCACCTACCCATCCATCCACCTACCCATCCATCCACCTACCCATCCATCCACCTACCCACCCATCCACCTACCCACCCATCCATCCAACCATCCATCTATCCATCAATTCATATGATGAATGTGTAGATGGGTGGATAAATGGATAATCACAGGAAGCCTGTGCTGCTACCTGTAATGATGTGAATATTAGTCTTCCCTCTTTGTTTTACTACCTTGTTGTACTCCAGATCCCAGCACTTGACTTGCTTGTCCTCTCCGCATGAAAAGAGGTACGGGCTGCGCGAGCTGACCGCCACACCCCTCACTGTGCTGATGTGTCCCGTAAGAGACAGCTTCAGCTTCCCACTTGCCAAATCCCAAATCTGTGACACACAATACAGTCTTAATACCACACATGTACACAAACCACACTGCCCTTTACACACAAATATGCATTACATCTTCCATTAAACCCTTACAATTCAGGAACTGTTATTAATGCCAAGGCTTATTACTCAGAAACTACTTCCTATGATAAGGAATAGACGTCTAACCCTCATACAGACCCTTAAAATTACTGAGGATAATAAATCTAGCACAAGATTATGTCAAACTATGATTGGTCACACATTAAAATCCATGTGTCCAAAAATAATGGGTCTAACATGCAGCAAAGTGCACCTTTATGGTCCTGTCTGCAGATCCAGTGACGAACCACTGATTTCCAGGTTCCACTGCTATAGACCTCACCCAGCCGAGGTGACCACTGATAACCTGAAATAGAACAAGCCAACAACAAGCCATCAATAACAGAATATAGTTGGTTTGTGGCTGTGTCGCAGATACTGCACAAATGCTTCTTACCCGGTACAGTTTCCAGGGAGGGTGCCACTGTGGTTTGGGCATGGTTGGGGCTTTCCTGGGTACCAGTGCTGTATTCTTCATTCCACCAGATTCCATTAGGGTCTGGTAGAGGATGGTGAAATTATAATCATGCAATGCATTTACTCCACCCAGGTGAAAGAAACAATAGTAATACTGCTAAAATAATACATATGAAGTGCAACTACGCAACTCCCATGCAACTACGCAATTTCCATGGTTATGCTACGCTCCCTGAGAGGGTTAGCCTTCACCTTTTGCCCATGGATACATTACTCCTATTTCCATGGTTCCCTCTACCTTTACCTTGGATGAGTTACAGCCATTACCATGGAAATGCAATTTGCATTTCCACAGATGCTCTGCACAGGTCATCATGGTTACTACACCCTTAGCTGTGTGTATATACTCACCATTGTGTGCTGTGGAGGCTGGGATCGCTCTGCTCCTCCAGCATGTCTGTGGATGTCCCCCACACTGGCTGCAGTGCGAGCAGCATCTTGCCTTGAAAGCAAAAAGCATCAGACACACATTATAAGGACACCTGCAGTGACATTTACAGACACACTGTAAGTCAGTTATCAGTAATAGATCTGTAATACAAGCAGACAGCACTTTAGAGCAACCCTGGTCCTAAAAGACGCACGGCCCTCCACATTTTAGTGACTTTTACACACACAGAAGCTCAATAAGAGGAGCAGACTAACTGAACCAAGTTGGAAGCAGTGAAGACACTCAAATATGCCACATACTCTAAATGTACCCAATTTTCATCTCCTCTTAAGTACTGTTGACCAGTTTGACCCATGCTTGGAATCCATGTATATAGATAACAGGATCAGAAACCACATAAGCAAGTCTATTACAGATTACTGAACACCTCCACATGGTTGGTGAAGCAGATCTCATTAGAAACGTTAGTAACATTAGCCTTGAAACTCTACACTAGAACTAAACTAAAGAAGCAGAACTTCTGACCTGTTGGCTGCTTGAGTGGAAAAAAGCATTTACCTGCTGAACTATGCTGTAATCAGACAAATAAAAGTATGTTTGACAAACTGCCTTTTCTTATCTGTTCTAGGGTAATGCACATCTAAGTCAAGCTTTTGTTTAAATATATTACAGCACACTTTATTCAATGCTCTAAAGGTTTGGGCATCACACATACATGACCAGGTCAAAACAGCAATATTACAGTCTCCAGCATCCTAATATCTGGTTAATAGTTCTCGAATCAAAGTAGGCTACCTATAATAGTCACCTGAAGGGCTGTGGGCACTTACCTTGCTTGTGAAGGAGGCAGAGCCAGAGCCAGGGACTGAACTCCAGCTTCACTGGGAATCTTCTGCAGCTGAGTGTCCGCAGTGAGGGCAACTCCTACATACCATTACACATTGTGTTACACACACACAGGAGCTCAGTACAGAAACAGTGCTTAGCAGAACACACTCAGTGCTTTAACACACCCAAAGCACAAAAAGCATACATACCTGGTGCAGATGGGTACGGATGTGTTCCCGTGATGAGATACTCTGGATCACCATCTGCAGAAACACAAGAACTGAGACACCTACAGCCATGCACAGAGGTTTGGACTAGGGCTGCACAATATATCGCAAATTTACAGTCATCTCGATATCAACATGCGCAATATACATATCGCGAAAGACTGACTGAACTGCAATAAATGGTGTTTTTCCAAAACTCTTCACCCAGTGCCACAGAGAAGAGGGCAAAAAAATCACTGGGCAGTTTCTTAATCTTCTGTGCTGCTGTTATAGATTGTTCCTTTTGCTATTTTCTTCAGGCCAAGTACTTACTATAATTTAAATTATGTTTACATTTATTTAAGATTTAAAAATTTCAACAGTGTTCACTGGTTCAAATGTTTTATGGGAGGCATTAAATGCTCTGTTTAAGTAAATTCTTGCATTTCAGTTTTTTTCTGCATAGACTAGTCGGCGTCTGGAGTCTCTGTTACCAGCAAATCCAAAGCAGAAAAACATTAACAATACAAAGGCTAAGTTTTTACTTATCGCATGTGATATCGCCATCGCAACACTCAACAACATCATCACATGTTTTACTAATATCGTGCAGCCCTAGTTTGGACATGTCCTCTACATAGACACTTTTTCTGTATGAGACCAGCAAAAAGGTGGTCACTCACCAGCCGGCGGGTATCCTGAACTGTCGATGTGGTCGGAGGGGTTAAGACCTTTTCCTCTGACTTCTTTCAGCACAGGCATATGTAAGACTGGGCTGTACTCAGTCCTCAGCTTTACAGACATCTTTATCTTGTGACTAAGAAAAGAGTTTCAAAACCAAGTTATTCTCCTCTAGCAGTACAATATGTAGCCTAAAGCTGTAAAATCTGTAGCCACATCCTCTCATCTCACTGTACACATGTGTATAGCTGGGATGACAAAGTTAACTTTGATTTTGTCAGTAGGTGAGTGGTACATGTGTATACGCACTTCATTATACGGTGATTTCCTTAGCGAAGACGCTTTAAAGCTTTGTAACATACAAAGTTTTGCTCCGATAGCGACGACTCTTTTATCCCCACAATGACAGGTTTAGTGTTAGAGCAGGAAAAAAACAGTGCCACTCACCTCGTCTCGTCCAGGGACACCGGCTTGGCATGGTCAGACACGAACATGTCATGAGTTCGCTTCAAAGACCTGAAGAGCAGCGTGTGGACAGAGTGCTTCTGTACCTCCTACAAACAAAACACAACTTCAAGATTAAGAGCTGTTCAGTAGGGGCTTGATGCAAAACACTATGTTCTAGAGCAGTGGTGTCAAACTCTGGTCCTGGAGGGCCGGCGTCCAGCACAGTTTCATGGTTCTTCGCCACATATTCACTACACCTGACAATTTTACTGGCGAGGTGAACCAGGGGTTTCTGAGCAGGGAAATCACGAAAAATGAGCTGGACCACGGCTCTCCAGGACTGGAGTTGAACACCCCTGTTCTAGAGGACCTAACAGAGTCAGAACATAGTGCCGGTGAATAAAATCAGATAAATCAGCTCCCTCACAGAAAGTTATTACATGAAACTGTTTAGAATATGCTGCCAGATTGGCTGAGGAGTCGTTTTGGGTTTTTTTTTAACCAGAGTTTTAAGAAGATTTTGACTTAAATTAAACCCATTCATGGTAAAGGGGTCCAGGAGGCAAAAGAGTCCCCAAAGAAAACTGATTTAATTCAGATCTGCCATTATTTTGCCATCAACAGCACTTTACATAAACACTTAGGGACACGTGTAGGCTCACTGGTGGCCAAATAAAACATTTTGTACTGTACCCTGAACCCTGGTTCACACACTCACAAACACACACACCTTAACAGAGAAATAAATAAGTGAACACACAAACACACGAATGTAAAATCGACTGCAGGATAGCGAGTGTGTGTACAGGGCTGAACCAGAACTTCAGCTCTCACACTGCTCTCCTGTCCTCACCTCCGTCATGATGAGAGTCTCTGCTCCGAGTTTATTCTCTGTACAGTAAAAAGTGTGAAGAGTCTCTGGAAAGTTTGTAAAAAACCTCAAACAAATACACCACGACTCACACTCGCCGGAAAAAAGGAGGCGCTTCTTCTTTTGCTTTCAGAGAAAATCTGAACTAACAAAGATACACTGCCCCTGCCGGACCGTATAGATACTGCAGCCCCCTTTCTCTGGCCACACTATATGGTCAAAAGTATTGGGACATTGTCAAACCGCATAAACGCCGTATAGAACGAATCGGCACACATTTCCGCAGAAACTCCAAAATCTTGTGGAAAGCCTTCCAATAAGAGTGGAAGCTGTTATAGCTGCAAATGAATACGAAGACAATATCATTAAAGTCCCTGTGGGTGTAACGGTCAACCGTCCCAATACTTTTGTCCATGTAGTGTAACAGATTGATCTACAGACCACAACTCCGCTGCATCGTCGTGGGTTTTTTACGGACAATCCACATTACTTTGTTAAGCCCTTCTATTCTGAATGGGATTTGTGCAATTTACAATTCAACTTGATGTTATTTTCATCCGCGCATCTTCCGGCGCTTTTTTATTGCATGAACACTTTCATAAGTATTTGCTGGTACAGCACATTAAATATTTACATACAGCAATGTCAGTATTATACTGTTATTAATTACACTAATATTCTGTCATCGGGGTGCACTATTGTCTATTGTGTATCTTTTTTTGTCTCATCTTTTATTCCTGTTGTATTAGGCGTTCAAATGACAAGAATTGCCCTCTGCATAAATACCATTTTCTTATCTTATTTTACTACAGTACCATGCAAAAGACTCTGAAACTTGAAAACAATTTAACCTCATGAAAGGCTAGTATTACATTGTAGTTCTCATCACATACTTTAAATACTTGGCTCAGTTCAATCAACAGTAAATTAAATTTCACAAATCCAAACTGCAGCTTGGAACATCAAGGAGAAATCTGGAACCAAACCAGCTCATAAAACATTTTTACACGCAAAACTGTTTTTATTTATTTACAGATCCTGAAGTTTAATGCTTTGTTGTTTGTTTGCATTCTAAATGATCATCTGAAGAGTCATGACACTTTGAATCAGAGAAATTCAAGGACCACACCAAGTCAAGTACAAAACTTTTTTTTTTATTTTCTATGGTCAAATCTGCAAAACATCTAGAAAAATATACAACAAAATGCTTAACTTTTGCACAACACAATTTGTCATTTTTTTTGGAGGGGGAAAAATGCAACATAAAAGAACAAAAGAATTTTCCCATTTTTTTCTCCATTATCAATAAAACCACATTCTTTTCATGTTTTATTCCTCTTTCCTTAATCGGGGGGGGCGAAAGCTGTGTGTGTTCAGGCGTCTCCGCAGTAGCCAGAGTCGTTGGACAGCTGCGAGTTGGAGCTTCGGTTGCTGGACGAGTTCCAGATGTCCAGGTTCATGTGGGGGCCGAAGGGGTTGAAGTTGGAGTAATGTTTGGTGGGGCACCGGGCGCCCGGCTCGCGGTTGAAAGGTGTGTGAGGTGTGTGTGGAGAAACGGGGGCCGAGCGGTCCGGCTGCAAATGGCTCTGGTACGGCTCAGTGTGCGGAGTCCAGATCGAACCAAACAGGCTGGAGGAGATGGGCGAGAGACTACGAGTGCCTGAGAAAAAGGGCTGAGAGAGAGAGAGAGAAAAGAGAGGGGGGAGGGGGATAAAGAGAAGCAGAAAAGAGAAAGAGAAAGAGAGAGGACAAGAAAGAAAGAAAGAAAAAGGAAAAATATTGGAGAGACAATGAGGGAGGATAAGAGACAAAGAAAGGTGAAGAGAAGGAATCAAAACAGAAAAAAAAGAAGGGATAAAAGCGTGAAAGTGGAGAAAGCGGGTTATTTTAAACATGTATGTTCCCTCACGTCTATATATAACTAAATATAAAAAGAAACACCTAAACTATCTATATTTTTCTTTTTGTTTGAGTTGTTAAAGTTTATTTTGTTATATCTGTAAGAAATAAACAAATAAAAAAAGCAGACAAGCAAACAATCAAATTTACATAGTGGACCCTTCTAATATGAAAGATGATAATACATTTTTTCCTTTAGACTCGTATCTGTGCTCACCTTGCTGCCCACACAGCTGGTCATGTCCCAGGACGAGGTGACCTCCTGGGCTCCTTCCTCACTCCAACTGCACTGCTGGCTGTGACCCACCGTCTGGGTTTCTTGGCACGGGAAGCTGTTTTGATAATTGCCGTTTCCTTCGGGAGAAAAAATTAAGACCGTTGTTTTTCAGGAGACAGAGAGGGACAAGACGGGAAGGGAAAAGAGCGAGCGAGAAAAAAAGAGAGGGAGAAAAGAGTGAGCGAGAAAAAAGAGAGAGAAAAGAGAGAGCCAGACAGACAGAAAGAGAGAGAGAGGATTTTCTTACCAGCTAACATGTAGTTATTCTGGTGGCAGTAGGAGTACGGGTTGCTGCACTGGCTGGCAGAGTTATTCCAGGGAAAACTACTAGAAAAGAGAGAAAACAGCCAGTTTAAAAAGCATCCACACCAACATCAACTAATCACAGAAACGGACGGATGGATAGATGTGTGGGTAGATGGGTGGGTTGGTTGGAGGTTAGGTGGGTAGATGGTTGGGTGGATAGATGTGTGAAGGATGGCTGGCTGAACAAACAGAGAGAAGGATAATCAATAACAAAGGTACTGTCTTACCCGCTGAAGGGGCTGGAGGTGGAGCTTTGGGAAACAAGGCTGAGGGGGTCGGGCATGCTGTACCTAAAACCATTGGTCAGCGGAACTGAGGGGGCGGACCACGTTTCATCTGGAACATATGCACCACCAGTGTCTGAGGACAGAAAATATTACACTCAGATCTAAGAAACAGGTAGTACATACAGTATTTGAAAGGCATGCAACAGCTTTTGTTTTTTTTTTAAAAGGATGTACTGATTTACCAACACAACTACACTGTATGGGCATGTAAAACTGTACAGCCACGTTATGGCCTTGATCATGTTTGTATTTTGTGCGGGGAAACGTGCGAGATGCCGAGTCCAGCGCACCCCAGGAAAACACTTCGCTCCAGTTATCCCCCACATCCACATTAAAAATGTTTCCGACGTCCTTGTTTGGATTCTGCTTCGTGAAACTGCTTCTCATGTGGCGAGAAATAATGTCACAGTGTATCGCGAGATTCAGTCTATGACTGTAAAATGGGAGGGGGTTTATGATATGGCCACACCCACAGTTAAAGGACTGGTCTGTTAGAGCTTTGTGATTTTCTATCAGAGAACATTTATCTAAAATAAACCAATCCATGCAGATCAGAATTGGAGCTCTGCTGAGGCTAGAACAGTTTACACAGAAAACACGTACGAATCCTGATGGGAATTTGACAGTACTCACCTGGGGTCCTGTCTAGCCCTGCGGCCACATCAGCGAAGCTTTGGGTCAGAGAGTGACCAGGAGTTTCAGAGCTTTGGTGCATCTCCTTCATGTACAGATTGTTCATGCTGCACACACAATAACACAAAGCTGCTGTGTAAATGGGTTTCATGGCTAAAATGCTCCTTTAAATGTCTGAGATGCGTCTGGCTGCTCGCTCTCATACCTCTGGGTTTTGAAGGTGCAGTTGGTTGGAGGATAACATTCTCGGTCAGAGGGATACACACTGTACTGCCCAGATTCTCCTGGAGGCAGGAAAAGTTAATCGGTTAATAACTTCTAATAACTTTAATAACTTTAACTGATTTATTTTAGTAACGTTAACTCCTGGGCCTTATTAGTGCTAACTTATTAACTTTATTAGTTCACTAATTTACCAGTTAACTGTATTGGTTTACCGCATTTATTAATGCTTACTTATTCCTCTTATTAACTTATTAACCCGATTATGCTAAATTATCTTTTCAACGCTAACTTATCCAGAATGGTTTTCTTACTCTTGCGGGTGTTGTTGCTGCAGTAGGCTCTGTTGGGGTCTTTCTCTCCCTCCATGCTGCTGGCGCTGCTCCAGCTGCCCCATGACCCGCGGCTGGCCCTCACGCTGCCCGTCGAGCTCCCAGAGTCTGAGCCGGACTCCCACTGCCGCCGCTCCGGAACCTTCCGCCGCACGCGGCCCGCACACACACCTGAGGATACACACACACACACACACACACTTAGGTAACTTGCTGTCTACATGTATGTAGCGTTAAAACTATGTAACATTACACATAAGAAATCCAGTTCTTTGTACACTACCAGTTAGATGGCTGTATGCAAAGGTATAAACACCACTAGTCCAAATATGCTGGGCTGATTTTCTGAATAACTATATGAATACATCCTGTATATCAGGAGGTTCTGTACACCACTCCTGGATTTGGACATCCCTGGTGTATAGATATTAAACTTAAGACATTTTTCAGCAAGTTTTAATGCACAAATTCTATTTATTAGCTTAGTTAAAAGCTCAACACAAATGAAGACTTTTCACATAGGCCACATTTAATGTTTTGTTACACACAGTAAGTATGTTTTACCCCACTGTGACGGGGCTGTGTGTGTGTGTGTGTGTGTGTGTGTGTGATGAATGTAACACAATCCTGTGTAACAAGATTATTCCTTACCGTTCTGCTTCAGGCTGCTGTCTGTTGTGGGTGCTGCTTTAGGTAACTCCAGCTTCATGCTGACTGAGTGGTTCCGCGTTTTAGGTGCATTTCGAGCCTCTCTGTCCTCAACTTCCCTTTCGCTATCCGTTACCATGACAACGCTGTTCTCTGGGAGTCTGGGGACACATTTAGATGCTCGTTTTAAAGTAACAGCATGCTTTCATGAAAAAGTAAAGGATATCGATTAATTTGAAGTCTTTGATACTAAACAGAAAAGGAAGTATTACAACCTGTTAGAGCCTTGCCAACACTGAAGTACTAGCTTTGACTAAAGCCACAAACACACTACACAACTGTCAAATTGATTAGAGCATCACACAGTTCAAACTGGCTGTTTGGTTTCCAAATTGTGCTTTGTCACAAAACCAGAGGAGTTTTGCAAAAAACTAAAAAAGTAAAAAATGGATGAGGAAATGTTGATGTACAGTTTCTCTCCCGGGTGTCAAACGTTCTCACTGGCTGTAGCTCATCAACACACTGACTACTAATTACAACCAGGTCACAACTGTTCACACTGCAATATTTGTCTGACAGGTCCAGATATTTAGCATGCCTGATCTGTGTGGGGCTTATTTGTATGTAATGCGTTATTGATATTGATCCTGAGCTTAATCCACTCACCCAGGTGTGACCTCTGAGGTCCTCCTGCGGCTCTTGCCTGAGCTTTTCTTTGCTTTGGTGCTGGAGGAGGACACACCCAGCTCAGAGTCCTTCTCCACTCGCTTCTTCTGAGTGCTTTCACTCTCTCTCTGACAGAACAGAGATACAAACATGCGTTTACTGGATAATGAAATAGTGACAGAATAATAGTACTATATGTAAAAGTCATTTTTTACTATACTAGTTTCACACACGCACGCACACATTAGTGGTGGGCATAGATTATTTTTTTTTAATCTAGATTAACCTCACTGTAATCTTGGAATTAATCTACATTAATCTAGATTAAAATTTTATTTTGAATTCTGCCGAAGGTCTGAAGCCCCTCCCACCAAAATGATCCCAAAGCACCCTAAATATATAGTCATTATTCTACTATTTTTAAATTATATATCCAAACATTTCATACAAGATATCGTATCTGCGCTTAGTGCGTATCTAAGCGCAGATACGCACTTTAAAAATAGAAACAAGACTATGAATTTAAATTAAAAAAAATAAGTCTAGCTATAATTAAATTAAAATAATGTACTGGCTGTTGAAGCTGCTGTCGCCTAGGACCCAGGTGAAGCTACACAGCGCTGCTTGTTAGCCAGTAGTTTAGTAATATTTCTCTGGTTTGTACTCCGTTCAACAGAACAATACTATGAGTGTCAATAATCGTTCACTGCTTAACTTTCCTTAAGTGAAAGGAAAGGTTTGGTGAAAAGTACACGCTATACACGCTAATTCATTCCTACAGCCCTGGGGGCTAAGGCTAAGCGCCCCCATTGTCTTGCCGTCCTAGTGAAGTCCCTGTTTCACAGTAGATATACATCCGTGCTAAAATATCAAGGTGAAAGTCATCAGAGCTTGTGTAGTATAGACCCAGCTCCCAAACCAACTTTCTGAATAGATTAACGGTGATATTTTTCATTTTTTTGCCCGATAAGAATCTCACGTTAACGCACATACATACATACACACACATATATACATATAGTTTATACACACACGCGCGCGCACGCATGCACGCACACACACAACAGGTGATACAACGATAACGTTTCATGATGCCCCACAAAAATCACTGTATTCAGTTTTCTGCACGTTCTCATTCACCCTTTTCCAGGTTTAAAATTCTTCTGTCCCAAAACCGAAAACGGTAAAAGACAACCCTCAGTAAATCAAATATTGTGAAACATTTTTCATTATTGTGTAACTTTAGTCAGTTATTCATATAATGAAAAGTTATGATGCTAAGCTAAATGAATGCAAGCATTAAAATGTGTTTCCAGTACCTCAATCTCTGCATCATCCCTTTTGTCCTCATCCCTTTTTCTGCTGCACCTGTTCTCCATATCTCCATTCACCGGCCGAGGCACTTGATTGGCTGTGATGCTTTCAAGGAATCCAGGAAGCGTTTCCATGGGAAACATATCTCCTGGCAATGCCTTATCTTCTCTGAAAAGCTCCTTTTTCTCCGCGTGGAGCAGAGACTCATCTAGAACGTCCTCATTGTTGTTATTGTTATTATTACAGACATCAGGGTCGTGCTCAAACACGCGCTCCTCTCTCCCCTCATCTATCAGGTTGCAGGTGTTTGTGTTAGTGGCTGTGCTAGATACACTAGAGCTGCTCTTGTATTTACTGTAAAGGAATGAAACTTTGTGCGTCTGTTTCTTTTGGGGTTGGGAAGAGCCTCCAGACCCTTTCTTGGAGGATGACTGGGAACGAATCGTCCCACTGGCTACTGCAGTGGAGCCCCGCCCCTTTCCTTTATCGGATGTGTGGCATGGGTCGGAATAGTTCTTGCAGCTTCCTTTACCTCGACTGAAAGGAAAAGAGCAGCCACACAAAGGAAGAAGAGCTTAGAACAACAGTTGAATAAAAAAAATAATAATTAAAGATGCAGTCAACTGACCCATATTTGGAGTCAGATCTACTTTATTTAGCTTAAAAATATGAGGTTATTGTTTCTAACACTAGTCAACAATTACCTAAATATACCTTAAATACACCAGTCATGATATTCTTTGTATTTATGTACAAAAAGCAGGAAAATTATTGACATTTTTACCTATAAACATGGACTTCAGTACTGTTCAGTGTGTGTGCGTATCGGAAGGTGGGCATTACCTGGCGCTGTTGGAGTTGCTGTGGCTGACGGAGCCGTTCTCTCTGGGGGTGGAGTTGTGGTTGCTGCGTGGACTGGGAGCAGAAAACTCTCGCAGGATGTACTGGGCCTGGTGGAACGCCATGAGACACACTCCAGCCAGAGAGAAACTGATCACAAAACACCACAATAAAACAGTTACACACATTTGTTTGCAAGGTAATACAGGACAGAAAATAAAAACTCTATACCGCACTGCCAGATCACACAACAGTTTAAAACTGTAAAACTATTTTCATACAATACTGGTCTAAAGGTTACTATGACTCACCATGTGAAGACGAGTGTGATGACCCAGAAAGACTCCTCCCAGCTGGGTCCGGGGACCACCTGAGCACAGAGTGGCAGCATGTGGTGGGGCAGAGTGACGTTCAGGGTGAAGGGGAACGCAGAACCACGCGCAGTGACAAGTGTCAGATCTCTAATCACCCACGAGGAGGTAAAATCTGGAGTAAACCTGCAGGAAAAGAGAAGGAGGGAGAGAGAGTGAATAGAGTAAGCTTCCTGATATAACAAATCCTGAATATATCCAGAAATCTTATTACAAATTAATCTGACAAATTACTGAATGTTGCCAACAAAAATAATATGATGAATATTGGAACAAAACTCTTTTTGTTGTTTTACATGCACTTATCCAGAGCGACTTAAAATCATTAGTAACAGGGACAGTCCGCCTAGAGCCACTGAGGGGAAAGTGTTTGAACCTGCAACTTTTGTGGCCACTGGGTTCACAGGCAAGTGTTTTACCCACTAAGCTACTGCCATCCCACAAATAACTGATTTAAATGTTTGTACATGAATTTACATTAAAGGCTGAGAATGTTTCTAGCTCCTCCTGTAAAGTTTCTGAAGAGAAAAGCAATGCGAACAAGCAATGACATACATTCCTCAGCTCTTATAGACTTAATAGCATTGCGACACATTATTTGAATCCAACCACGTATCCATGTCATGAAAACCTCATGTCAGATGAAATAGGCTGTCCTGAGTTGTCATATTTTGTCCGTCATGTCATATTGTATCATGTCAATTGGAAATTATCATGACAGTGTAATAGACAGATATTTTACATGACTTTAACATGGCATAAACTGTCAAAACATAGTATTACCAGTATTAACTGACAGATGCTACAATGTTAAAACGACATCCTTAGTGAATGAAGATTATACTGTCAACACATGATATGCATATGCCAGCATGCTAACTGTCAGTGATCGCCTGTTACCAAAACCCATTTTGTGCTGTTGCGAGTGAACAGCCAGACTACCTCCTATTCTAGTGACTACAAGTGCCACTTAAAAGTAGCTACTATTTAAAGTTCAAGATGGAAAAATCACAAAAGATCATATGTAGAAAAATAATCACCCACATATAAAGTGTAGAAGAACTTACGCAATTGTGATTTCAGAGGAAGAGTTGTAGTCCACGCTGAAGGACCTGCAATGCAGTACCTCAAAGCCAAAGCCCTGGCACTTATAGCCATTAATGTTCATGGACATGACTGTCAGTGGCAGCTCTCCAGCATTCTCCACCTTAAAACTCTTCTGGATGGCAAACAGGGGCTTATTGCTGTGACTCCGCAAACCTGAGAAACACATTAGGAAAAAACAGTTGCAGTTACACCCATTATTTTAAATAGCAGCTCTTGTTTTATGTTCTTTATTAGATTCTTTATGAGTTCTGACCATCCACTAATGTAGTTGTTAATTCATGTTTATTCTAGTAAAACACCTTTAGCCCTTTAATCCTAAACAATTTCCTCGCCTGCCTTTAGTGAAGAGTGCAATATGTAAATTACCGACAAAATACTTAAATAATTGATGTCTTTATGTTTAATTTAACGGTTCTTGAGTTTTTGCTAAATTCTAGTTTGTGAAAATTGTTCAAATAACCATAAAAATAAATACAAAGAAGTAAAACAGCAGGTAAAACTGGCCAATGTAGTAACTGTATAAATGTTGGTCTAACCATCTCTGCATTCCATGAGGGTGGACTGGGGGACGTTAAAGCGGAGTGATGCTCCAGGGCCAGGCAGTTTACCCCCAACACGCAGCAGCTCCTTCGCCCCAAAGCCCTTCACCAACACCAGGTCAAACACCGTCAAGTTATTCCTGGGGGAGAGAGGAGAGTCACAATATTAAAGACAAAGCTGAAATAACGTTCACACCAAGGCTACAATATTACAAGAAAAATAATGCATTAAAAAAAAATTGTAGTTATAATGTCAGAATAATGTTAATATTGCAGCAACAATTCCAGAAGTATGTTAAAAAGTGGCTCCAATATCAGAATAATGTTAATAGTGTAGCTACAATGTCAGAATAAAGTCAAGTAAAAGTAAAGGCCCTTTATAGTCACACCACAGCACACAGTGGGAACAATGAAATTCTTTTTCTGCACTAAATCTATTCACCAAGTGAAGCAGGGTACCTCAGTAATAACACTAGCAGTGTTGGGATTCAAACCCACAACCTTGCAAGGGCAACACCATAACAACTAGGCCACCATCTGCACCAGAATATTAACGCTGTAGCTAGAATGTCAGAATAAATGTTACACTGTAGCTACAATACGAGAATAATGATAATACTGCCGTTGTAATGCAAGAGTGGAGTAGCTACAATGTCAGAATAATTCTCATACTGTAGTCACAATGCCAGGATGCTGTTAATAGAAAAGTACGCTACCTGATGAGAAGCAGGGAGGTGACTGGTTTGTGCTCGGTGGGGGTGTATGCCACAGACACACTCTTGGACTCCCATGGCTGCAGCAGCACTCTCTGGACACTGCTGACTCTCCTATAGCTCTGCTCAGACTGAACACAACACACAGAACAGGTTTAATCAACCAGCTTCACCGTCACACTACACTTAGCGTGTGAATTTGTTGTTCAGCTGGAATTAGTCTTGAGCTGCTATACATATAAATTTGTAATTTATGCCACTCCTCCTATTTTTAGCATAAGGGTGCAGCCCATCAGAGTAAATTAGGTGGGGCTTATGCTACAGACATGCCCATCCGTAAATAAATGGGCTTTTCCCGGAAAAGCTTCTAAACTCTAAGGACTGTGACTTTTGAGGTTCTTTTCCAAGAAGTTGAAAAGGTTCTACCTGAGATTTATCTAGTCCAAACAGATTTGTGTGAAATTAAATAAGTCACAAAACTTGATATTATTCTAATATAATATCTATATTCTTAATAAAGTGTACAGTTTTTTGTGGATATGTAGGAATGAAAGTTCACCTTGTGTTCAGCAGCAAAGAGAGAAAACTCAGTTGTAGTGATGTTCACTGACAGGGGGCTGATATTAAACCTGGAGAAAAGCAAACAAACCTTACAGAAAGGCCACCAATCATATCAAACATCTGAAAACGTGTTTATTTATTCATGAATTATATATATGAATTATATTTATTTTGGAATTATAACAGTGAATTTTAAGCTATAATTCATTTCAACAGAACAGACAGGACCCTGTGTGTTGTGTGTGTGTGTTGGTGTGTGTGTGTGTTGTGTTGGTGTGTGTGTGTGTTGTGTTGGTGTGTATGTGTGTTGGTGTGTGTGTGTGTTGGTGTGTGTGTTGGTGTGTGTGTTGGTGTGTGTGTTGGTGTGTGTGTTGGTGTGTGTGTTGGTGTG
>JBBJLR010111190.1:7963-21780 GCA_037577145.1 Brachypetersius gabonensis | reverse complement strand
GATCATTATACCAACTATCATGCAGCATAGAACTAGCTTCATCACAAACACTGTACCTGCAGGAAAAACTCAACACAAATCTGAAATCAGCATTTAAACACTACAGAACCCACAGAAACTGATCTCTGAGGATTTTGACCTGTTGGCCTGTGTTATTAAGAGTAAACTAAATAAGTGAATAAGAAGAAGAATAATGATGGCGATGATGACTATCAGCATTATTTCAATTGTATTGCTTTCATAATATTAGATTATTCAGTATTTGTGACTGTATATCATGAATGTGTAAGAGTCATTTAAGAGATCTGTTTCCAGCCGCAGGCGCGGTGAGACGCTCTTCTGTGGGAGACATTTCCAGCTCTACACTGAGGCCGATGTCTTTTAGGCTGCGTCTGGAGAAAAATCAATTGCGCCAGGCCTGTTCCACTGAGGAGCTGTCATTTTTTCTCATCCCGTGCTCTGAAATCACCTTCTCAGATTGCGTGTCTTTGCTCAGCAGAGTTCCAGATCGCTACAATTCCTGTGAAATGAGGCCGGCCAATAGATTACAGCACAGCGTCTGTTTGCCCATCAGAAACCATGTAGCAGAAATCCAGAGAGGACCAAGCTGCCAGGAACCAGCACGGCCTCCCAGATCAGCGCCGGCCGGGCGCTGGGGGTCATTTGCATTTTTCTGGTCAGGGGTCTCTGTCAAAAGCACAGTGGGCTGAAACCACAGGTGACTTCCATTAATCCTGTACATGTTACACATTTCCTGTGTTATACACTGCAAGAGCTTCATTCAGACTTCTGGAGCAGTGAACGCTGGCCCACGTCTAGAACCGCGTATGCTCTGGCTGGAATCCTGGGAGCTCCGACAATTAGTCTCATTTTGTCCATTATGCTGCTGCTGAATATTAACTAGTTTTTTACTCCAATAAAAAACATGAAATTCATGAAGACAAGTACAAAGTGTTTTGCCCAAACTGACCTCAACCCCATCCAGCACCTTTGGGATGAACTGGAACAGAGATTGTGATCCAGATACAGATCCGAGTTCTGAGAGTAAACACCGGCTCTAGACTGTTTTACACCGCTTATATTATACTGTTATACCGTTTATGAAATCAGACTCTGAGATCAGTGAGAACACTATGAGATCAGTGCTCTGTATGGGTTTGCAGTCCAGAATTTGGCCTATTCCCCGTCTGGGACACTCAGCCTGAGTGTTGTACAGTAATTCCTCTTGTAAACTGCATTAAAGTCGACCCGTGTGGTTTGCTCTGTGTTTGTTTATTGACTTGCACAAAAAAAACCCATGAAATCACAGAGTTTGAGTTGTACGAGTCCTTCGTCTGACCTACGCCGTGCGCTTCTAAAAGAATGCATATATTTTCTTAAGGGCTTAATCTGGGCTTTGAAGGAAACCCCCAAACCACGAGGGCGTTTCTGCTCCAAACCCATCGATTTCAAACCACTTCTGAGGACAATTTCATTAGCGTAGGAGCTCCGGAGGCTTCTGAAATTTCCATGGGATTGTAAATGAAACGGTTGTCTAAGTGAAACAGATGGCTGTCTATTTTTGTTGTATGGTTTCGGGTGTGCAGTGGGGGAACTAACGCCACACCACAAGGGACCTCGATTGCCTTTCGATATATATTTTGAATGGCAAGTGGTAAGATATGCCAGAAACCTCCCGGCTGACCTTCAAATTCTGGTCAATGAGCTTAAGATAAAGCGGGCTGCCGTGGGGCGTGCCTCGCTGCCATATCCTCTGAAGTTCAAAGCCAAGCCTGCTTCAGTATCACTTCAGCCCTGGGACAACCTCATAACTCCTTATTTATTTTAAGTAATTGTACTTTCATTCCAAAGTATCATTTTGGAAGATTTTTACTTTACTCAAGTTTTGCTGGAATTTTGCTCATACACATAGTTTTATTCCTTGTATTCTCATGTAGACTTTCAAAGAACTTGCTACAAATCTCAGGAGCCTGTTGATTTTTAAACATTTTCAGTATCTTGTTAGGTTTTTGTGCTCAAATCTTGTTATTGTCAAATTTCTGTGTGTGTGTGCAAAGGTAGACTGAGAAAATTCTACTTAAAAGCTATTTGGCAGTTGTGCTAATATTAAAACATTAATATTACAATTTATACTAATAACATTAAAACAGTAAATATAGTTTTTGTGCATGAAAAAGTGTTCTCTTCACCTTTTCCAGACCTCTTTCCTCATGGAAGCCCAGTGTTACTTGTAGCTCCATCAAATTCCTGGTTTGGCACTTTTTGCTTCATTAGATGAAATTGGATGAGTTATTAATGGACTTTTACAAATCCACACACTGACCGGAGGCACTGAGGAGAAACCAGGACCCAAACCTTCTTTGTAGTATCAACTACTTTTCAGAAACAAAACAAATCTTAATACGTTTTACTGCTTCCATGTTTGTTTGCATTTTTGTTGGCAGAAAGACATGCTCAGAAAAATGGCTTCAAACAATTCTTCTCCACTGACTGGTCCCAGCTCGGTTCGGTTCAATTTGGTTCCACTCTGTTCAGTTTGGTTTTGGACCTACAGTTTTTTACGACAACTGGTTGCTATAGAGACCAAACATTGTGAGCAGCAGCCCGAGTGGAGCGCTCTAAACTGAGGTAAACAACCCGGCATCATTACAATCGTCAGCATGGATGAAATCAGAGGAGTTTTATTTCTTATCCTTGGTTTGTGGCTGTTTGCCTCAAAATGGAAAAAATTGGCACCAGATAAGACTTAAAGAAGCAACATTAGGCTAACGCTAACGTTCAATCAACACTTCTATAACCATAGCGACCACCGATCAGTAACCTCCAATATGTACACGTCATCATTTATTATTGGCACGTTTGGAACCTGTGCCAAGGTGGTACCAAGAATGGTACCGGGTACCAGATTTTAGCTATGGAAAAGCAAAAAAAGCATTTTTTTGAGTTAAACTGAACCAAGCTGGTACCAGTCAGTGGAAAACTCCCTAAGACATTTGCACAGTACTGTACACACACACACACACACACACACACACACACACACACACACACTTTGGACATGCATGTACACGTTGTAATTGATTGCCGCCCTGGGAGTAAAATACAGTATCATAAGGATCTAAAACATCAATTACAAAACCAATTTGTATATCACTCATTAAAATATGAAATTGCTCATTAAAGAATTCCCTGCTCAATATAACGTCCCCATTCCCTCATGATTTTACTGGGAGAACCTCAAGCAGGATGGCATGGATTTTATTTTATTTCCCTTTCGCCTACTGTAAAGGGAAGAACCGTGAAATTCACTCCATCATGGCTATTTGACCAGATTCCTGTGAAGATGCTCCGTCATCAGATAATCAGCCCGCAAGGCGGCCGAGGCTATTACCACTAATGAAATAGTCTTCATTTTACTGAGGTCATTATTGAACATGCTATCCAATATCTAAGAGTAATTATATTTGAATGTCCGCGTTCAATGCCCTATAATTTGATCTGTGATTGAACTCTTCTCATCAGACGGGCTCACTTCCTTCTGCAAATCTGGCCGCTGATGGGTTGACCCGTCATGTCACACGGATTATAATTTCATACGAGACAATCAGTGCATTCATCGTTCCTCTGACATTGTCCATGTAACACAGATGAGGATGATGCATTTACAGTCCAAACATCCAGTGCTCTCCAGGCTTCCTGTGTTGTGATCAGGGCTTCCAGAGCAAGGGTGAAAACCAGACACGGATATAACCTTAATAGATTTTGCCAAATTATAGTTCAAATGATCATCTTGGGTCAATAACACAAATACTCAATTACATCCAATCATGATTTTTAATATAGTCTCCTCCCACTTAAACCTCAGAACTCAGTAAACTCAGTAAATATAAACAGAGTAAAACAGTCTAGAACCGGTGTTTACCCTCAGAACTCAGAGTGTATCAGTAAACTCTGATTCAGTAAATATAAACAGTGTAAAACAGTGTAGAACCGGTGTTTACCCTCAGAACTCAGAGTGTATCAGTAAACTCTGATTTCAGTAAATGTAAGCGGTGTAAAACAGTCTAGAACCGGTGTTTGTTCTCCTATACACTCTGCTCTGCTGCTCTCCGGGTTTACCCCACCCAATTGTGGGCTGAGACTATCCAGGTTCAAAGAATTTTGTTCTGTACGTTTATTTTTGTGTGATGCCGTTTTAAAACCCCAGTAGTGGTTATTATTATTATTATTATTATTATTATTATTATTATTAAAATTACAGTAACTTTGGTTCTACGTGACACAGAAACACCAAACAAAGCTCAGCATGACGTCTGACACCTCCAGCATCAACACAAACGGGGGGAACTTTCATATAAGGAGTGGTTTTGCCGTATGACGACAATTTGTTGTGCTTCTGACACTGAAGCTCATGTTCTTTTTCAAAATTGAGAATTATTGCACTTTATGTGTATCGATTCGGCTCAGACTCGCCCCTCGTCCGCGTTTTGCAGGGCGTGACATGAAAGCGTTTGCATTCCGTCCTGCTGCCGCCATGCTAAACAGCTGTAAATGTAGATAAATTGCTTATTCCGTGCCCTCCAAGCTTGTGGGATCTCGGCTTAATGAAGTGGAAAAGTCCCTTTTGTAATGGCCCCGATTCATTGTGTTGGCCTGTCAGGGCTGGAATAGAGAAATCACTGCAGATGCTGTCCGGGAGACAGAGAAAACAGAAGGAAGCGAGAAAGAAAGAGAGAGTTGGGAGGGAAAAGGCCAAGCTTTCTATTCCACACTGGACAACCTATAATCAGAGAGAAAATCAACATTATTTCCCTGATTTCCCCTGGGTTTCTGACATGCATGGGGGTGAAACTATTACCACACCACTCTGAAAGACTGCCTGTGGTCTCATGGCGTGACGTTGGTTGGAAGCAGCAATCTTGTTGAACCGAAGAGGTTTTTGGGCCAGCCATGATCAGCCAGGTTTACTCTAGTGTGGGTTTCCCCAGTAATCATTAATCATACTGGTCCTAGTCATAACGCCCTTGCGGCAGTGGAACGAAGCTCATAAACCTGAAAAACATTAACCTGAATGTCCTCATCATACTGTGCTAAGGTCAGTAATGGACTGAAGGTCTAAATGGATACATAAGTCAGACATGAAATGTCATTGATTTTGATACTTAACGTCTTGCTCAAGCCTACATCACTGTACGGAGGCAGCTAAAAAGGGTTCTTTGGATCAGAAAGTAAATACAATTAGTTCCTCTAAATGATGTGTCTTCAAAGAAAAACTTTCCCTCAAAAATGTTCAATTGTGAAGAACCTAGATTTAAAGAATCTCATACTTAATGCCAATGTTGTAGACAGTGCAGGCGGGCCAAGAACCATTCAGGAACCTTTCAGTGTACTTCAGCCTTACTGGACTTATGGGGGTTTTCCACTGACTGGTACCAGATTGGTTCAACTCTACTTTTCCATCACTAAAATCTGGTACCTGGTACCATTCTTGGTACAACCTGGGCTGAGGTTCCAAGCGCGCTGAACCGATACTAAATGATGACGTGTACATATTGGAGGTTACTGATTGGTGGTCGCTATTGTTATGCCAGTGTTGTTGACTGAACGTTAACATTAGCATTAGCATTAGCCTGGTGTCAATTGTCTCCGTTTTATGGAAAACAGCCACAAACCAAGGATAAGAAATAAAATCCCTCCGATTTCATCCATGCTGACGATTGTAATGATGCCGGGTTGCTTCTCAGAATGTTTGGCCACTATAGCAACCAGTTGTAGTAGAAAACTCTAGGTCCGAAACCAAACTGAACAGAGTAGAACCGAACTGAACCGAACTGAGCTGGTACCAGTCAGTGGAGAATCCCCTTAAAAGTCTAAGATGAGACTAAAAAGAGTTATCAATGGTGAGTCAGTACTGGTGCTGCAATTTAAACCAAGGTTAGTCTTAATTCTTCTCTGGCGAACTATCCCAAGGGTACGCATGTGGGCCCACATTTCAATCCTTTATTCTCATAACCACAGAACGTATGTGTTAATTTAAGCAATTGGAGGCATCAGTATTGTCCCATCGCTGCAGCTGATGAGGTTTTTGGCTGGAAATTGGCAGCCTGGGTCACTCTGGTGTGAGTTTCCCCAGGAATCATTAATCATACTGATCGTAGTCATAACATCCCAGTGGCAGTGGACCAAACCTCATGAAGCGGGGAAAAAAAACACCAGCCTGAATGTCCTTATCAAACGGGATTCTGCGTGTGCTTAGCGTACAAGGCCCTTCCTCTTTAAGATGTTGGATGGCGGACTTGTGGCTCTGTCCTTCACGCCTTAATGAGAGAAATAAATCACCCCGCTCTTTTTTTCCTCTTTTTCTGGCCGCTCCAGCCTGCCACAGCCTGCTAATTACCGGGCGTCTCCGTGCGGATGCAACCTTTTGTGGACCTGCCAGCTCGGCCTGGTCCCTCCACGTCTGCCTCCTCCATCCCATTGAAGTCTCTGTTTGCTGATGGAGGCCGTCCAGCGCGGGACACCCAGCAGAGCCGGGGATGTGAGGGACTCCCTGCCAGACAGTGCTCTGTAAACAGCAGTGCATAGAGGGGATCATGCAAACAAGTGCAGGCCATTCATTCATACACGAAGGGCACTGGTGCATGGATAGTGGCTGGGCAGCGTGAGAGGCATGGCTCCAGAACTGCAGCTTATTGAGTTACCAGCTCAATGATGCAATGATAATCCAAATTTCCTCTTTTAGGGATAATTAACCACAAACACAGCCATAAACATGATGGACGCATGGACCGCTGTTCAATCGACTTATTCATGCTCTGTTCACAAGTTTCCAAGCGACACTACGGCTACTTTTAGGAACTACATAGACCAGGATAAGTTACCGTGTAGCATCTGACCTCATTTCAATGTTGTAGGATCCTCCTGTTTTTTCAGTGTTTCTTCTTTTGTAGACGTCTTTCCCACTGTCCTCCAATTTTTATATTTTCCTACATTTTTCCCATTTACCCTCCACCATCAACAAATGAAATCACCCCCCGCCCAAGTCTAAAATCTCACATTCTAATCTCTGTTCAACAACCAATTCCTCCCAAAACCACTACAGTTCAACCAAAATGATCCCAACTGAAAACCCTGAAAGTCAATTCAATTCCATTTTATTTATATAGCTCTATTTACAACCAGGTTGTCACAAAGCAGCTTTACAGAGTCCAGGTCCAAGCCCCTAGAGCGTGAGCCAAAGGCGACAGAGGCGAGGAAAAACTCCCTCAGCTGGAGGAAGGAAACCTCGGGAGGAACCAAGACTCAAAAGGGGAACCCGTCCTCCTCAGGTCGACCCAGAGAAGGGAACGAGGATAGTGAAAGGCACTGGAAATGATTTTCATACCCTAGTGTTGATGGATATGCTCTGAAATCCACACACAATCCCACTTTCTGACAGGTTCTGTATCAGAAGGTAGCGAAGGTAGTGTGGCCGAGCAATCTAAAGTTCTGGATTAAGGCTCAAGCCCGACTGCTACTGTGGAACTGAATTTACAGGGCAGCTGGTGGCCTGGTGGTTAGGGAGTTGACCCCGTGATTAGAAGGTTGTGAGTTTGAATCCCAGGACTGCCAGTGGCACTACTGAGGTACCCTTGTACTCCCTGGGCACCACAGCCAACAACTTCATTCGGGTGAATGGGTTCAATGCTGAGAAAGAATTTCACACTGTTCACAGCGTGTGATGTGTTCATGCAAGACAAATGGTTCACTTTCAAGTCCAAGTCAAACTGACCTGGTCCAGAGGTTTGATCAGTGAGGATTTCTGAAGAGTCTGAATGCCAAAGAACATTCTAGTTATCACACTGATAGCACCCAAAGCAAGTATATGACACCTTCATCTATTCATTCTACCTTCTCCATTTGGATAATGGTTTGGCCCTTTTGTGTTTTTAATGGATTTAAGCTGCTCAAAGTCACAAAAGAAATTTCTGCTCACAGTCAGAAAGCCACACCAGTAGGGAGAAAATTGCAGGTGATTATTTCCAAGTGCGTTTCAGGGGGCAGGCTATGAAAACTACCACTGCGTGACATTTCAATCAGTGCACTTTTGCTTTTTTTCCTGTCTTTTGAAATATGAACTCAATGTAGGTCGGTGTTGATAACAAAATGCCAAGGCAGACTAATGGTACATTTACATTGGGCGAAGCACACAGGGACTGTTTGGTTCTTTCAGACGGCCATAAGTAACTGGACAAATGACGTCCTTGGTCTGTAATGATACTTCATTCAGAGGATATGAGTTTGTGAGTTATATCTTAATGAATAACTATCACTTTAACTTGGGGACAAGTTCAGAACTGATCAATAAACAAATGGCCAGTGGAACATCAAATCGTCAGCTGGTCCATAAGCTGTTCGGACGCAGTCTGAGTTTAGTGTGAATTGTTTATAGATCAACCATCAAGATGCTGGAATATCACCTGTAATCCTGAATCTCCATTAACTTGCAGTGTTGAGCAGCAGTTACAGTTTTAGAATATTTGGTTTGACGCTTTAATGGAAAGTACTCAGGTGGCACAACCGCGTGACGCCATAACTGAAGGGTTAAAATGTTCTTTTATTTTATGTCTTGGACACAAACATAAAAAAGACAAGATTTTTGAATCCGAGAGAACTTTCAGGATAAACACACAGAGTGAGGGGCTCCAGAGAGCAGCAGAGTGGCGGCGTGCCATGAGAAAGAGCAGCAAATCATGAGCATTTACATTTACAACATTTAGCAGATGCTTTAATCCAAAGTGATTTCCATTCCCTAACTACAGGGGGCAGTCTCCCTGGAGCAATTTGGGGTTAAGGGTCTTGCTCAGGAACCCAGTGGTTGTATGCTGAAGGTAGGATTCGAACCCACGAACCATTGGTCCAGAGGCAAGTACCCACTAGGTCACCACCACGCCACAAACCCCTTGCTCACTCTGTTCCTTCTCCTCCTGGACAAATTTCGAATGACCAATCAGATTGGTGACGTGCATATTTGCATCACATGCTGAGATTCAGCGCAAGATGGCTGGTGCAACTGGCCCCTGATGAGTATCTGTCAGTTCCTGCTTTTTTGAGGCCTTTTGCCTTCGGTCTTGTCTTTAATAGATGAAATGCTGCTCAGTGGGATTCAGGAGAGGTGAGTGATTGGCCAGTCACTCTGAAAACTTCACTGTGGCTGTAGCAGTACATTTTGTAAAGTAGGTCCTAGGACCGAGCAGCAGATGGACTAGTCTGAGGTCACTACCTGCGGACACGCACTCTTACATCAACACACAATCCTGACCCTCACCTTTAACCACTTTCTGACTGGGTCTGTATCCATGCTTCTGGGCACCAGGTGTCTAATGGGAAACAAAAGAAATAACCCAGTTTTCTGGACCCATTTTTAATCCTGAAATGAATTTGAAGCCACTGGAATGTAAGTTAGTTTGAGCACAGTTGCGTGTCATGTGCTGTTGGACATGTCTCTAACACAAAGACGAGTGACTGGTCATTTTATGTGAAAGTCAGACAAAAGTATATTTTATGTGGGTAGGATACTTGCCTCTAGACCAAGAGGTCATGGGTTTGAATCCTACCTTCAGCACCACCACTGGGTTCCTGAGCAAGACCCTTAACCCCAAAGTTGCTCCAGGGAAACTGTCCCCTGTAGTTAGAAAATGGAAGTCGCTTTGGATAAAAGCGTCTCTTAAATGTAAATGTACTTTAATGAATGGAGGTCCAAGTTCTAATTCCATTGCTAATATATATATATATATGCCCTTCATGTGCAATTGGAATTATGGCAAATATGAGCTGCCAGCTTGGAAGTTTGACTACCCCCTCAAGTCATAATTTTGTGTGGGAAATTCTGAGATAACTTTGATTCCAGAGTGCCTTTCAGCATTGCTGAGAAGAGAACAGTATCAGTAATGGATGGTCCATTATTCTTATTTTTAACAGTATGACTATTGCTTGCGCACATCATTGTAATCTGTAGTCTATGTGCACTGTGGGGGTGCAGTGCTCTCTGCGTTGTCAATGTCTGTCCAAAGCTGTAAAAGTTGAGAATGAAAGACATTTTGCTTGAAGAACGGTGTGTTATTGGGTTCTCTCTCACACTCACCACGGTATTAACGTTCTAGCGCTGTTGGTGTAAACTGTACAACACGGACATGCACTTATCTCAACAATATCTTCAAGGTTAATGAGTTTTTAAACGAAATTTAAATGTTTTGGAGCATATCTGGAGGCATAATTAGGGTTTACACTATAAATATACGCATTTTTAGGCATTTCACCAAAACGCGGTTGTTCTATACACAGGTGCTCTTGGAACGTAACCCCGGCCAAAAGCGGAGGATTACTGTAATTAAAATAACAGCAATACTATTGAATTCCCAAAGGATGCAGGTGAGAGCCAAACATTTCATTTTGCTCCAAAGACAATGCAAGTAAGATCTTCCAACTAGCATGCCATTAGATAACCCAAGTCCAGTTTCCCTGCGAGTGAAATACATTCTCATTCAGCTTTCATGACTCATGTTTTATGCTAAATTCATGTAGATTTATGGATGTCCATGTTGTAAAAAGGGTCTTTTATTAGACTGTACAGGTAGGGGTTGTTTCTTGCCAGACATACCTACCTTAAAAGTCTCCCCTGGCACCATGGGGTCAACCAGAGACCACCGCCCACTGAGTTTTCGCCCCTTTGGCATTGGAACATCTCCTGGTGGCCGAGCACGGAGCCTGCAGCTGTCCTTTCGTATTCAACCAGCAATTCTTATTTCTCTGCCTTATGTCCTTCCTTGGACTTTTGCCGTTTAAAGGTTAACCCTTAGAACTCTTGCATCAAGGCCAAACAGCTCCTTATACAGTTTGTGTTGATGCTTGAGGTGTCAGACATCATGCTGGGTTCTGAGGGTAAACATGGTTCTAGACTGTTTTACACTGTTTATATTTACTGAAATCAGAGTTTACTGATACATTCTGAGTTCTGAGGGTAAACACCGGTTCTAGACTGTTTTACACTCTTTATATTTACTGAAATCAGATTTCAATATACCTTTCTTCTACCATTCATGTCTTCATATCCTCCTCAGCCTACATACTCATAATCCATTTTCCCTGCCACATGAATTCCCAGCAGACGCCGCCGTGTGTCCAGTGTGAGCAGACTACTGAGGCGGAAATCAAACATCCAGCCTTAAGATCAATGGCTGGCTTGACTGATTGGTCCTTCATTTGAATGAATTGCACTCTGGAGACAAGCCTGCCTGCACTATTACCGTCAGACAGAGAGACAGAAGACTCATATGACCTTACAGTCAAGGTCTGTACCTGCTGATTGTCTCTTACAAATGAGCTTTTGTGCTGGCAGAAAGGAGGGCACCTGTCGGGCAAGTGGGGGGGGGCACTGCACATCTGGAGTAGCGTCAGTGAGTGTATGTGGACGAGAGCAGAAATAAAAGTACAAATATATCATTTACATCCTAAGAACTGTCAGAGTTACATATAAATACAGACAATGAGCGCACACACACACACACACATACACACACACACACGCACACACACACACACACACACACACACACACACAGGCATTAACACAAAAGCTGACTAGTCAGAGTTTACTGATACAGTACAGTTCTAGACTGTTTTACACGGTTTATATTTACGGAAATCAGAGTCATAAAAGGGGCGGTATCGTTGGCACGAGGTCACAACAAGACAAGAGCAGAGAGGAAAGACAAACTTCACATGTGTGAAGATCCTTCACTCTAGACCAGGGCTATTCAACTTTAATAGTCAGTGGGCCGGATAGGAAAGTCACTGGGGGTTCAGGGGCCACAGAGTATCGTGCTGTCCACGCTTAATTTGGGGCGGTGGGGGTGCGGGGGGTTGTTGTGGGGACGGCTGATGGATCTTGACTGAAAAAGCGGGTGACTACTAGCCAATCATGATCCAAAACCCATAACTTTATTAAATCACACGAATCGCACACTGATTGACTGGCAGTCTTGTGGGCCATAAAAACTTTCAAAAGGGCCGGATCTGGCCCGCGGGCCGCCAGTTGAATAGGCCTGCTCTAGACACACAAACGGCACGGAGACCTGCACAACCTGCAAGTCGGTGTTAAAGTCCTCATTGGTATTTTTTTGTTCCCTGAAAAACGTTCACCTTGCCGCCGTGTGCCAGTACTTTTGTGCAGCGACCTTCCGAGTTGCACATTTCGGTGAGGAATTTAAATTAAAAGAGGCGAATAAGGGTTTACCTTCACATTTTCTTTAAGGGTAATGCATTAAACTGAGTTTCAAATGAAATTTAAGTGTTCTGGGTGCATATCTGAGGACGTATTTATGGTTTACACTATAAAAAAAAAGGCATTTTTAGGGCTTGTTTTTTTTTTAACCAAAACACAACAATGTGGTTTATCACTATATGCGGGTGCTCTTGGAACGTAACACTGTACATTGTTTTGGCACCGAACAAACTTCCCCCAAACATCAGAACTGCTGAGACCTATATATACAATACACATAGGACATTTGACAGTTTGGAATATTTGCAG
This sequence comes from Brachypetersius gabonensis, assembly GCA_037577145.1. NCBI lineage: Eukaryota > Metazoa > Chordata > Actinopteri > Characiformes > Alestidae > Brachypetersius > Brachypetersius gabonensis. The sequence goes on along the minus strand of JBBJLR010111190.1, from coordinate 9,209 downwards.
TTTGGTGCACTAAAAGCATCACTCCTCACTCTTTGCATATGAAGGCTAGTGTAATTGGAGCAGTGACACAGATGAATTAGAACCAGGACAGTCTAATGTACAATTAGCGCATTTTCACCCTGTTACTGCACAGCCACAGGAACAGAGGAGGCCTGCGCCAGCCAGCCAGCCTGTGAGGTCCAATCTCCTCTAAAGGACATTATTTGTATGCTAATCATTGCTGTAATCATTTGACATTTGTCCCATTTCATCCGCTGTGACAGTGATGAATAATTTAAGGATTCATTCCATTAGATGCTTTTAGGTAATCTGTGCCCCGGGAGAATCCGGTCCAGGAGAAGACACGGCTGTGTTCGACACTGACGCTGATTAAAACCCAAGGATGTTTGAACAACATTGCTAACGCTGATAAATACTGCTGGTCATACATGTGTTGACAGGGGTTAAAGCAGGTCAGGGAAACAACATTAAGAGCTACTTAAAATTTTAAATACCTCCCCATTAGGAGGTGGAGATGAAGGCAGGTGGGGGTGTGATTTTATTGTGCACCCATATGTCCTCCAACCACCAGAGCTTCTACAGACTGAATGTTTTTGGATGGTGAATATTTTCACTCACTCACTCACCCACTCACTCACTCACTCTTTTGCTGGCTCACTCACTCACACATTCACTCATTTCCTTGTTTATGAATTAATTTCACTCTTTCACTCGCTCACTCACTCTCTCATTTACCCATTCACTCACTCACTCACTAATAGATTCACTCATATACTCACTCACTCATTCAGTCGCTCACTCACACATTCACTCACTCGTTTATGAATTAATTCACTCACTGACGCATTCACTCACGTATAAATTCATTCACTTATCCATTGGCTTATATACTCACACACTCATTCAGTCTCTTTCACTCGCTCCCTCACTCACTCTATTATTAATTCATTCTCTCACTCATCCACTAACTTACTTGCTCACTCATTTATGAATGAATTCCCCCATTCACTCAATCACTCACTCGTTTATTAATTCACACACTCACTCGCTCGTTTATGAATGAATTCTCTCATTCTCTTCCACTCATGCACTCGTATCACTCTCTTATTCTCTCATCCACTCACTCACTCACTCTCTCCCTCATTCACTCAGTCACTTATTCATTCTCCCACTCACTCACTCACTCACTCACTCACTCACTAAATCACTCACTCACTCACTCACTCACTAAATCACTCACTCACTC
>JBBJLR010111179.1:0-21794 GCA_037577145.1 Brachypetersius gabonensis | reverse complement strand
GCATAATTGTACATAAAAGCTGAGAAATGTTTTTTTCCTCAATGATGTCTTTAGTACATCATTGTATTATGTTTTTAGTATACACCTATGTCATTTTGCGTCTAAATATGACTTGCTGGTTGAATAAAATCAACTTAAGTGAAAATTTGCCTGGGGTATGAATAATTTCGAGGCTCACTGTACATACATACATATACATATACCTATTTAAATTTACATATGCGTATATATACAGATATATTTTGCTGTTACAGTGCAAATTTCTCTTTTGTAAGACTAATAAAGTTTTGACTTATCTTAATTAAAAATGCTACAGTGCAGCACTGACTTGAGTAATGCTTCTCTTATTGATCTGTGCTGACCTCTACAGGCCAATTTGGAGAAGACCACGTTCATTTTATCCTACTTCAGTTCAAAGGGCAGAATCCCACTCCTGGGCCTCAATGATGTCATCAGCACCATCTTGCAGAAAGGACCGCGTGAGCATATCGGCTGGCTTCTCCTGCAGTGCCTCTACCAATCACGTTTGGCCTCTAGTCTTAACACAGGCAAGCTAAATATTTCACCACAGATTTCACAAATGCTTCCTAAACTCTGCAGACACTTTTGTTTATTAACAGTCTGTATCTTTAGGCCTACTCACAACTGTGTAGTTTTATGTATCAAAAACAGTCACAAATAATAACATTTTCCAGAATGGTTATAGAGCTGAAATATGTAAAATAAGTGAAGATCTTTTCTGATGGGCTGATATGTAAATGTAGCACATTTTTGCATATATGGTCAATATGGTCTGGAGAGTAAATGCCATGTTAAAAGTTTAACTGGGTTTATATACTATATTAAGCCCTTGTATTTTTTTTTTAAGGGAAAAATTATTTTACAATTATATGGGTGCTTTAAAAATGTTCGAACGCATTATGATTAAACAACAAAGACCGTATCAGAACAAATACAAATAAAACACTTAAAGTGAGAAACCTGCATAGCCTTAAACTAGCAGCTGCTGGGGTTCTACAAACTATTTTACAAATTCTTGTTCCTAAACTTGTCGTAGAGTACCCGTTGCCCAGCAAAGGTTTTTTGTGTCTACACACCCACCTAAGCTCAAGAGATTCCGCTTTTCGCGAGGGTTACATTCCAAGAGCACCCGCGTGTAGTGAAATAATAAAAATGCCTATTTTTATAGGGTCAATATGCCCCCAAAACACTTTTATTTCATTTTAAACTTATTACCCTTAAAGAAAATGTAAAGGTAAACACATATTCATACTGTACAGTTTACACTGAACTCCCACATTGCTAGAATGTAATTCATGCATGTTTGTTTTCTTTGATATAAGAAATGTAAATACAGTAATAAATATGTTTAATTTACAGAAATAAAAATACAAGGCTTTAAGAATAAAGTGAAAAACACAAGAACACTTCAGACGCTCCACGGGGGAAATTCTGGTCTGCACCTGCCACACATGCGTCACAGGGCAGTAGCCAATTAGCAGTAAGGATAAATAAAAAACATTCTCAGATTGGCTACTTTCAAACCTCCTGTCTCTGAGTACAGCAAGGGATGGGTCAAATGGCACCGGCCAATCAGCAGCAAGGACAAATAAATAGCGTTCTACTTTTAAACCTTAAGCGGTATTTCACCATCCCAAGACACGCTTTCTTAGTGTTCTCTCGTCAGTACCAAAACATTTATAGTTATTTTTTGTAATATAGAAATGTAGCAGAATGTATGTTAATATTTGTTACAAAATTAGTATATTAAATTATTTTTCTTAATAATTTGGCACCAAAATTGGCGATGTCCAGGACTTGTCTGCCATGCCTCCTCGTCCTTAGCAACCCAGTCACAAAAGCAAGAAAAAATGTGGAGGATATCTGCGGTTTCATCGAAAAATGATTAGTTCGGTTCTCAGAAAAAGTCTGCTTAGCACTGAAACCACGACTGCTGATCCACATTAAACTCACAACAACGTAATAGCAGAGCATGGGAGAAATGTGCTGCAGGCCATCAAATTATACAATTTCAAGTAAAAAGTTCTTATAACGGCTCAAGAATCCGCAGAAATGTGCTTATGGAACATATTGGTAGAATATCTAAGGTGAAAGAATCAGTAATAACAGCCAGGGAATGTTGACCCCAGACAGTGTAAAAGCAAGTGCAAATCTACAAATATTATTTGTAGTTCAAAACAAGAAAACCTTGGGACTGAAAGCCATAGCTTAACTAGAGACTAGACTGCAAAAGACAGTGGTGTCTGAATCTAGTATTTATCATTTCTTGAAAAGGAATCCACTTTCATGTTTCAGTAATTACAGTTTACATTTAAGATCAAGTGAAACTGCTTTGCTGGGTTTCATTCTTTCTTGACAGGGAGAGATTTTGCTGAAAAAGATTGTTTTATATAAAGCTACACCATTAAATATTTTATTACCTTGTTCAGGCAAATGTTTTTGAGCAGTATTTGCATTGCCTTTAGGTGTGACCAAAAGAATGGAGTGGCTGCTGGACTTAATGGGGCACATCAGGAAAGTGGCATACGGAGCGCCCTCTGTGAAATGTGACAACGTCAAAGAGGTGTGTTAATAGAAAGCTTTTAAAAAGTAACCTGAAAGATCAAAAAGCAGGAAAATATTCTGCACCAGGACTCCCTAAACGTATTCAGGACAAAACGTATGTTTGTCCTGAGATTAGCCAAGTGTCTCGCCAAAACCTTTCAGGCCCGTTTACAGTTCTTTCCACACTATTACATTTGTAATGAGGGTCTGGAACTAGATACTAGATCACTGTCAGCAGCTCTAGTTTGTGCATTTAGACACAGTTTATTCAGCTTATACCTTCAGTATCAACACAAAGCCAGATTTTAGTGATATTTTGATGGATATGGTTATGGTCAGTGAATGCAAATCTGTGCCATGCGCCAGATAATTGGAGTTTCATAGGAAATTAAGCTCTCTTGAGTGTCAAAAGGAATATAGTTTACATTCTGTCTGCATGTAGGTGGCAAGAAGCAAAAAACATACTCTTCTTAAGTGGCCATGCGTCCTTTCATCACTATTTGTGGGGCCCTGGGGGACTGTGTCCAGAGTATATGGCTGGCAAATCTCACCTATTAGGAACTTGATGTAAAAGTAGGGCATTTTTCCCAGCTCACACGTGTTCTGTAAGCTCACTGATTGGATAAAAAATGTATGAGCCACTGTTCAGACCCCATCTGACCCCATCCCATCCTTGTCTCTAAACACTGATTGAGAAATCAAGTTGTCATGCACAGGCACTGATACGTAGTAGATTTGTGTGTGAAGCATACAAATCACACACCTAATATCAGAAGAGTTTTAAGAGAGAAATTTGGGCCATTTTCTAAACCAAAACCTAGTTTTACACAAGAGGAAAACTTGTGCGAAAGTTATTTTGGCTGCAACATCTGTGTGTCCAAGCCAGCGTTCAACCTAAACAGGTTCTCATCCTCTTGGACAGGGTACCAACTTCCTGGTTGGTGTTTTTGCCTCCGCCTTGGTGTCCTGGGCGGATCATTCCATGCCCCTCCTCACTGGGGTCCGCTCCCTGTGGTTTCCATGGAAAGAGTCACCCACCCCGCATCCAGACTGGCCCCATGACCTCTATCTTAACCCTGTTAGCACAGATGAGTCGCTTAAGCATTGTGTGCTGGCGATGCCATACAGCCTAAAGCATCTACTGGCCAAAGAGCCGTGGAAGTCCCATTCGCAAAAGGTATGGATTGTTTTAATAGCAGATATTGCAGGAGGCTGTTCTTCTCAGAGATGCTTACTTCACAGAATTTCAGACCCTTTGGTCCTTGCAGTTGTGGTAATGCAGTTTGGTTGCAAAGTCCTCCAACCAACCAGTGTTTTTGTTAAGCTTTTCTGTGAGTTACCACATTTCCAGATCAGTTTCTGTGGGTGTTCTGATGGCTCAGTGTATTAAAGTAATCCAACATGAATCTATTATTTTGGTCAAAATAATGTATTTTAATAGCTTGTAATAATATAATGCAGCTCGACTCTACACAGTGTAATATACTATCTTTAATAAAGAAGCATTGAAAGTAAATAGCAACTATTGTCTATAATGGGTATATAGAAAAATATCAGAGCAGGTGAAATATAAAACATGATTCTCGTGTCTTCATTTTTCTGTCAGTTCATTGACTGGCTCTTCAGCATAACGGAAGCTCCTGAGGAAGTTTTATCAAAGACTGTGATCTTTACAGCCAGAGGTGAGAAACTGAGAGCTGAAAAGATATTTTCAACTTTGTGACAGTTGAACAACTTCAACTAGTTCTCAGTGTGTAAAAATGACAGTTTGTTCTCTAGAATCTTATGCCTAGTAAACTGGAAAAGATTGTGTATGTATGTATGTATGTATATATATATGTATATGTATATGTATATATATATACATTTGTGTGTCCTGAATATGTAATTCCTTTTCTCCTCAGCGGCCCTACTGGCACTGAAATCCATGCCAGAGTTCAAGAAGAAGACAGTGTGGACCAGAGCATATGGCTGGTGACCCCAAATCCAGTTAGTCAGCACTAGCTTTGCCTTGCCTAATAACCCCCCTTACTTGGTTACGTTATGGATTCTAGACTTGAGTAGGCTTTTGGGAAAAATTACATGTGAAAGAAACAGACCCCTTAGCACGCAAGGAAGTCAGTGCATGCATGTTCTTTCTGATTCATGTTATCAGTCAGAATCACTGGTTTGTATCTGTCCGGGAAGTCGGTCAAACGTAAAACTAACAAGCAAGCATACACAATGTGCCATACAGTAACATACTACAGCCCAGCATTTCACTGTCATTCTGACACGCATTCTCTTTGGAAATGCTGTTACATGCCATCACTGTCTAAAGCAAACCATGGATCTTTTTTATTTTTCTACATTCAAACGCTGCAGCCGTCCTTCACATTGTGTGAAACTTTCATGACAATTTAACCAACAGAAATACTCCAAAACATTACTTGACATAAAAAAACACGTTACAATTACTTGAATTAGAAATAAAGGCTGTTTTTTTATCAGTGATAATATACAAGATGCTAATGACTTGTTTACATTTATGGTATATAACATTGAATTTATGTGGCAAAACAACATTTCCTCGCAGAAGAACTGAATAAATGTAAATGTTTCCTCTGTTACATGAAAAGGTGCATGCGTTTTGCTCATGGACAGTCCATATTTTCTATTGTATTCGATTCAGCAGTCTTAAAAAATAAATTTCCTTTAAGCCTAATGGTGTTTGTAGTACTCAGTATTTTTAGTTAACTCGTCTTCATCTTCTTATTCCAGCTCTCAAGAGCCTGTGTCCTTTCTCTCAGTAAGATTTGTACTGTCATGCCAGAACCTTCAAAACACAGAAATAAAAGCATTTAGCGATGGCTTGCAAGTCCATGCTGGCTCTGGTGCATTAATTCGGTTGGTGCTTGCAACTGTCAAATGAACAGCAGTCAGTTTATGTCTCACCTGCTGCCAACAGAGGGAGATAGGCCATTAGCAGGTAAGGAAAATGTACATAGACAGAAACAGGTGCTTCAAGCTGGACAGAATAAGTCCCCTGTGACTCATAGTAGGGAAGCGCCTGAAAAATACTGATTGCTATAAAAAGGAGAAAATAAAAGTGTTGTAAGAGGAAATTTCAGTAAATGGTAGACTTTAGTTCTGTAATGACACCAACCAAAATGAGATACATGAATCCAAGTAACATGGCAATGTATTATACTTAATTATTCAACATTATTCCTACTTTATAACCATTTTTGCAACTGCCACAGCTGAGGTTATCGGGCTGTTAGCTGTGGTGCAGCTGGAATTCTCATTTATCAGCACATTTCCTGACACCCCACCATCCACCCACTGTTCCAGCTAACGCACTCACTCTACCTCAGGCCTATGTAGTGTCTCATTTCCTGCTCAAATATCTGTTTCCTAACCATGCAGGCTATTTGGAACCCTTTTGACCCTTTCAGACAAGCTTAAACAATGGCCTGAGCTCTGTGTATACGACTATAAAGTCTTAAAGCAAGACTGTGCATATGTTTATTCTCAAGTCCAAATCATGAATTCCTCATTCTAGTATGTTCCTCTGACCTAATTTTACAGCACAGATACTAAGTTCTAGTATGAAATTGATACAATGTTTGCATTTGCAGCAACTGTTGCTAGGTTGACAGAACACTAGCAAAAATTGTAGTGCAGTTCCATTAAAATATCTGTGCCTGGGGTCACCAACCCTGTTCCTGGAGATGTAGCTTCAGAAAGAAGTCTGTTTCAGCTCAAATCTAGCACAGCTGATCCATCTAATAAGGTCGATGGATGATCTGGATCAGTTGATAAGAAGTGAATTCTTCAGGAAGGTAGATGTCCAGGAACAGTCAGTGACCACTGATCCAAGGCTCATACTGTCAGTGCAGCAAATTGTCCTACAAAACATCTCAGCTGGAAGAGATGAATGACAGTGCAGCTGGAAACTCCAGCATTTTAAACGCAGTATTACGAGATTCTAAATGAACACTAATGGTCCAGTTAGAATCATTTAAATGTTGGGTTTTTTATGAGTGTGCTCTTCAGTCTAAAGTCCACACAACCTCACATGAGCTTTAGATCTAATCTGTAGGTGGTGCAAAGATGGAAAGGTGCATTTTTATTGACTGTCATTCATGTTGTACCTTCTGCAATCACAGACAGTATGTAGACTGGGATGGAGATAGTGTGGCGCGCCCACAGCAAATCAAATGACGGGGTACCGATGAGACTCAGCAGCTCATACGGGTACCTGGAAGAAAGAGCACAGTGTCTTGCCCAGTGAAGTTGCTAATGCTTGTACTGATAAAAAGATGCAAGTTTGATGCCTCTGAAATACAACATGAAATACAATCCGACATTTGCCTTGTGACAGACTGAAATATGAAGAGCCTTGCAGGACCTTGTGCTACATGCAACATTGCAGGTTGTACTGTATATTAGCACCTTACTGGCAGAAAGATTTTTGTGGAGGATACACACCTTAACAGATCTAATATATTCCATAGATAAAACAGCACACACACTATTGTTTTACTCTGAAACGCCTCTTGGCTGATGAGTAGGAATAACAAGAAATTTCTCTCCATCACCTGGCAAAGAACAGGTAAAAAAAAAACACCAGTTTTTGGATGAATGTGTAGTACACAGTGTTTAACCAATGAATGGTTCTATTCCACCATAATACACTTGTATTAGGTCAGCATTACCTGGACAAAGCGAGGGAGGAGTCTGCTCTCTTCAAGGCCGTCTGCTATGTGGAAAAGCTCCAGAATTGACAAAAGCTGGCACAGACACATCATCACTCCCACAAAATAAAATGTTCCAGCTAAGGCACCTTAAATGCAGAGAATACAGAGTGAGTGCAAGACATTTTATGATTTAATGTACACTGTTTAATGTGCCAACGTTAATAGGATTCGAATGGCTTGTGGGTAAAGGACTATGTTGCATAGTTTTGCCTCATAGTGGTTGTTCCATTCCCAGTTTTCTTTGAAGGTTTGCAGGTTTCCAACATACGGTGAAATGAGAAAAGATTTATATTATTTTGCCTGGCATGTATTTACGCAACCATCAGCCAACACTTTTAGCTGTTTTCGCTTAAAACATAAGCACAGGCTGCAAAAAGCTAAACAACTCTTTTACTCCTCCTTCACAGTATTTATTTAGGGCGGAGAGCTTGAAGTTGTTGCTTACCGCAGCCAAAAGAAAGAAATCTGGCAGACATGTTTGCAAAGATCCATGTGTGGCCACAGAACTGTAGCAAATAGTACAGGAACAGATAGGCAAGGCCAACACTGCGCCTGGTAAAACACAACAACGTGTTAGAGGAGCCCAAGTTTAAGACATGCATGGTCAAACTATAAACATGCTACTAAAAAAAACATGTATATCTGCAAGATCATCTCTTTGAACGCCGGTAAAGACATAACCATGAACCCTACATTAAATGATTACAGTCCCTATTTGAACTAAAATACCACTTAGCATCAAAGGGGCTGCCTAGAGAAAGGCCAATCGGATCCGCTGAAGAGTCTGATGACAGAGCCCCCAGGTGGCTTTGGATTGGGAGGGGTGATTCATGGGCTAATGCAGGTTCGTCACCCGAAACACTACATGACACTCGGGTAGAATCACTGTGTCCCACTGCATTCTAAGGATGTATCTTCAGCCTGTTTGTTATATTTCTTATGTAAAAGTGATAACTACAACAGGGCACAGAACAAGACCACACATTACTTTTAGAAGTCTGAATATCCTGCCAATACAGCTGCAACTTTCACAGTATGTCCTTGTGATGAAAAAGCAGAAGATTGCACAAAAAGCAGAACACTGCAATCTATTACTTCACATCTTGTTTACACTTGTTATATATGCAGATTCGTTTTATTTTATTATGTGTATGCTTGTGTGAGAATGTATAATCCTATTTTTTTTTTTAGAGTTTGTGCAGCACTTTGGTCAGTGACAGCTGTGTTGAGTGCTTTAAAAATAAACTTTACTTACTTAAATGCATATTACAGGTGTATACAACTACAATTATAGTGTAGAACTACACATTTTAGGAAGACAGTACCTGCACATTGTACTTGTACAACTGTGTATGTGACAAATACAGAATCTTGTTCTTGTCACTTTCTCCGGAACTATTTTACAGCTCCCTGCTCATTTGAATGTTGCAGTTAGTGATATCTTTCATGAATGTCATGGCTTTTCTCCATGGTGCTTTCAAGCACAAAAACGCTTGCAACTACAGTACAGCCAGAGTACTAACTATGTTATTTTACTCTGTTATATTCCTTATATTAAGGAATACAAGAGCGGTTTTAGGAAACTTTGAATCTTGCTTCAGAAACAGACATTGCATAACAACCGCCGATTTACAATGCTGGATGAAAAAAAGGAAAATATGTTTTGGAGGAAAAATACTGGACTATCCCTTTTAACCCTGGTTATTCAACAGCTCTTCAGGGTTTCATCTATGCTGTTCGTAACTCCTGAACGTTTCTGGACCCTGTTGTAGCCCCCCAACACGTGTCTATGGGTCCACATTGCAGTTCTCCTCTCCCCGTACTGCAGAACTTCCACATCAGCTTCAGAGCAGTTCATCACCCTCTGTGCTTACTGTCACTGTGAGGATATTTATTTGCTGCTTATATGCTTGTGTGTCTATTCAGCTGTGACTGTGGATTGTGTGTGAAGTGCAAGTGTAACGCCCACCTCCTCTGCAACTGCTCGGTAAAGACAAACCCACCGCTTCGATTCACCCACAACAAAACCGAAACGACCAAATGAAACCGCTGCTCGTGTGCCTCTCTCTCTCTCTGTGTCTGTGTGTGTGTGTGTGTGTGTGTGTGTGTGTGTGTGTGTGTGTTTTTACCTCATCTCCTTGGCCCCTCCGCACGGAGTGAGTTCAGAGTCCAGGTTTTCTGCAGAAAACACTCGCGACTCCACCTCAGACTCTCCCAATGACGTCAGAAGGGCCGGCCCGGGCTGGGCTTTCCCAAACTCACAAGCAGCAGATGAGTACGCTACGTGGACAAAAGTATTGGGACACAACTCTTTTCCGGGTTTCTGCTAGACCCCTTACTTCCAGTAAAGGGCAATCTTATTGCTTCGGCATACCAAGATATTTTGTACAACTCCATCTTGCCTTCAACTTTGTGGACGTAGTTTTGAGAAGAACGTTTCGGTGTAGGAGAACTTGACTGACCCCCACAGAGCTCTGACCGCATCCAACACTTTTGGGGTGAACTTGAATGGAGATTGCATGCCAGGCTTTGTCGTCCTACATCAGTGTCTGACCCCATAAGTGCTCTACAGATATATATTACAATAAACCCCTGACAATCGCGGGGGTTATGTTCCAAGAGCACCCGCATATCGACGTTGTGATGTGTTAAAAAAATGCATAACAGTGTAAACTCTTATGCTCCCAAAACGCTTTAATTTCATTTTAAACTCAGCTTAAAAAATTACCCGTAAAGGTAAACCCGTATTTGTATTGTTTACACTGAACTCCCCAGTACTAGAGCGTAAAATACCAATATTAAACCTAAATAGACTGAACTGTGATGACGGTGATGTCCGGGCCTTGTCCGCCACACCCCTCGTCCTTGTGCTGGTTGTTTATGTTACATACGGGTGGAGCGACAAGGGCCAGACTTCGCAAAAGCAGAGGATATATGCGGTTTCCACAAACAATTACTCAGGTAAAAAAAATTATGTAATCATTATGAAACCACAATGCACTTTTAAAAACAGTTTTTCATGCTGATTTCAGACCTGCTTTCAACTTTTTAAATTATGGGTAATATTAGATTTGCAATAGACTCGCATGTGGTTTTTATTCAACCGCTGGCACCAATCAAGTAACTGTTTCAATATGTTCAGTGCGAAGTCAGATAGGCGACACTGTAGCATAGATGTAATGATCAGTGTTTGTCAGCTACCACTGTTTCTTCAAAAACGCTCAGCATATGATTATTATATGCTGATTGTACCAACTATCATGCAATATAGAACTAGCTTCATCACAAAAACTACATGCAAGAAAAAACTAAACACAGATTTGAAATCAGCATGAAAAACATTAGTTTGATTCTCAAAAAAAATGAACGCTCAGGCAATGGCAGCTTCGGTTTTATATTTGATTTGATTACATTAAGGTTCAAGATGAGATTTACAAGAAACAAATGCTGGGCAAAGATGATATGTTATATATAAAACCCTGTACCAAGACTGTAAATAATTAAAGAGCTGGATGTAGCTACTGACAGCATAATCCTGATAAAAACAGGAGGAGAGCTTACAATAAACATTCCAAAAAGGCTTCCCCAAAGACAGAGGACTCCTGGGTGCATGCCAGTACACTCCTTCTTTCCCCGCAGGCTTGAACTGGAATTTTTCTTATGTTTTTCATGCTGTTTAACAATTGTGACTTACTATTGTAGGCACCAAATCTTTGTTTTGCGTTTGAGAAATGTGTTGTACAGACCCAACTTGCCGAGGCCTGTTAAATGGCTAAATGCCTGCCAATCCAAAATCTCTTCTGCTTTCCCCAACAAGCCCAGGTATGTTTGGTGTATAAATTACGGCTCTATAGCAGTGCAATTACAAATCAAATGTAGCTGATAAACACCAGAAGTCTACAGTAAACCACAGTTTACCTGTAAAATATAGCATCATTTCTCTCAACTCACTCAAACTGCGCTGAATGGAACTGCAAACATATCAGAAACTGATAACATCTATTGAGCACACTGTATAACCACAGAGCCCCTCAACTACAGCAATGAAACAATGTAATTGAATGTCTAGCCACTTACTGGTGCTTTTTTATAGCATGTAGCACCTGTCACTATAAATTTAGTGCTAATTAATACAGCTCTTTAATGAAGGAAATTAAAATGCACCTGTATTGCATATTGCATGTAAGGACACTGTCAGTGTAAATACATGTAAAATGTTCTTATATGTCTACAGTATATACAGTATCACAAAGGCTTCAAGAAGCCAATTATACTGTAAGATACTGACCACAAAAATATATGTTCCATATATGGACAATAGCTTGGTCTAGAGGTGAATCAACACCATCTTGTAATTTTTTAAATAGCCTTTTGGTGTTGCTATTGTTGGTACCCATGAATCCAAAATAATCCGCTTATAGTCAACAGCAAGTGAAATGATGTGGATGCCAAACATTATTTTGTGCCACTGATAAACTAATAAAATCAGATTATACCAGTTACCCTTGGAATTCAGAAAAAGAGAGGACTGACCTTGAATCAGATTTATCAAGCTTATATCATAAAACTGACTAAATCAATAGGACTCAATATTCAGCTACACAGTGAAATTGAAATAGCTTCTCGTAATTCTTATTGCCTCTGTATATACTGTATATTTCTCATATGGTGCTAATACAGCCCTCAGTGTGGACCACATCAATCCAGACTCAGCAGCACTTTCTTCCCCAAAATTTCTTTAGATATGGGTGAGGCTGAGTCAGAGTGAATGGAATTGTTTACAGCTGCCTGACCAACATTACGGGGGAAATATTCAGATGTAAAGTAAATGCATTTGTTAATTAATTCATTAATAACTTGTCTTTGTACTTTAGTGTCCCTCTGTTTTCAGTCACTATTAAATGCACAACGCTGCACTTCACAAAAGTCTGTCCCAAATGCTTTTAGGTCTAAAATTCTCATGGTCTCTTGCCTTATGTTCATGTCAAGAATGTGATTGGTTTTAATCAGATATGGCTCTATCAGCAAAATGTGCTAAAATATTTTCCATAGAACTGTTGCACTTGCACTTCTTTTGCAGGCTAAAGCTTTTACAGGAATATCTAGTTCACTATTATTGTGTTACTGTTCCCAATCAAATGTTATGTATTGGTAATACATTATTAGTGAAAGGTTCACATCCTCTCTCAGCCTTTGGAAATAAAGGAATGAGGACAGAGCCAGCCCATACAAAATCCACTAATACAATGTGCAGCTGAGGCATTTAAACATTCCTGTGGCTAATCAGGCCTGACAGGGGATTCATAGGTGAGCACAGAGCAGCTCTTCTGCTCAGCACTCTCCTATAAAACAATCGTAGCCCACCTGTTACTTAAAACCCTTCGTAAAAACTGTATGTGAAGTGACCATAAGTGAAGTGACCACTCTGTAATATGTGAACACACCACAGCACACAGTGTGAACAGCACGAAATTCTTCCTCTGCATTTAATCCATTTACCAAGTGAAGCAGCGGGTAGGCCGCAGTGCTTCAGATGAGCTTTCAGAAAGAAAGAAAATGTAAGAATACAGTGGGCTATCTTTAAACAAGATACTTAATTCACCTGTTTGGACGGGAATTGAAAATTTACAGAAGATCTTTAAACCTGAAGTCCCTAAATAAAGTTGGGTGTTTCCTAACAATGGACATGCTGGAGTTTTCTTGCATACCAGTCCCTGTGCCACAAAATTTACTCAAATTGTAGGAGGGATTGTATTTTTAAACTCCTTCATGCTGAATGATGAGGGAAGAGGCAGCAATATCCTACAGACTTCACTACAAAACATGGGAGTGATGACAGAAAAAGTATGAGGACAAATGGCTCTTTGTCTCCGCAATGCACATGATAGTGGACACAATCACAGCAGCATCAGGCTTCCTCTCCACCCACTGTAAATTAACTCGCTGTCTTACCACTGGAGTTCAGCACCTTCAGGGCTTTTTTGGGTAACAGATTTCTCTAATGAGGCCCATTAGCCGAAAGGGGAGACTGGATTTGAATGCCCACATTGCCCCGAGACTGACCACTGCAGATGTTAAAAAACGCAAGGCTCAATTTTCTTCCAAGTTCCAAAATTTCTCCCCAGTGTCCAGTTCCTGGGGACTCCACCAATCACATATCATGTGTTTCCTGCTGCCTACCAACTTTTGTATTTTTAACAACACAACACCATTGGACAGCCTTCTCTACTCGAAGAAAAACACAAACTGTCAGTTTTATTAGACATAACCTAAATGGCAAGTGTGTTGTTACCAGCTGACATTTGCTCCTTCTGGCTAGCATTACACTGAATGATGTGGGAAGAGGCAGCAATATCCTTTTACAGGACATGGGAGTAATGACAGATGTGCCCACGCCAGACTCTCTCAGCTCTCCATTACTCCAACAAGAAATTGTACAAGGGATCTTCTGCCACTTTGGAAGCTTTTCAGCAGTTTTCAAACATAAAATAATACAGAAAATATACACTACACAAACAGCATCGACCACAGAAAGGCATAAAAGCCAAAGAATAAAACCGTATTTAAATTTAAAAACTGTATTTAAATACAAAAACTGAAAATAAATGTGATTAGATCATCTACACCCCATTAGGCCCTTGTTTCAGAAGCAAACAAGATCAAATATCCACAGTGTTTTTTATGACATCTAGGGAGGTCAAGTTTGTCATTTCAACCATGTACACAGCGCAGTGAAATGAGACAATGTTTCTCCAGGAACAGAATGCATCAAAAACAGGACAGAACACAACAAGACCACAAAATACACGGAATGACGCAAGAGCAACAGTACAATAATCTACAAGACAAAACAACATATAGTACAGCCAACAGGAGCAGTATCAGTACTGGTGTGAATGAGTACAGAGCTGTTCGGTGTGCAAAGATTGAGATAACAGCAATAAACAACTGTGCAAAAATAACATCAATATCAGTGACAGTGTTTAGAAGGTTTTGCTTGTTTGTGCGGCACAGTTTAGTCTGTATATGCAGTGTGTTTGAGAGAAGCAGTTCAGTTCAGAGTGTGTGTGTGTGTGTGTGCCTAGGAGGAAGAAAATGTTCCTCATCTTGGCAGTAAAGATGTGAAAGCTTCTGCCAGGAAGGAGGTAAAAGTGTGTGTGTGAGGGGTGTGTGGGGTCATCCAAAGTGCTGCTGACTTTATCGGATGCAGTGGGTGGTATGGATCTTTGCAACAGAAGGAAGTGACCCCTGAAACTGTCCTTACAGACTCTGTACGGTCTTGTGATCTGATGCGGTGTAATTTCCATACCACAGCAAGATACAGCTGCAGAGCATGCTCTCTATAGTTGATCTGTAGGACATAGTGAGAGTACAGGTGGGAGGTCCAGGATCCTGTTGCAGAAGGAAGTGTTCCGGCCCAGCACTCTCAGCTTTCCAATCTGATGGGGGGGAATGATGGTACAACAAAACTCCACACATTTTGAAGCAGCTAGCACCCTCTTATAGTTACATTTGGAGCTCCCCATCTTAATCGCTGTTTAGGTGGCAGCATTCACCGCTGTTGGATTTGCTGCAGATAAACAGTAGCTTCTGCAGGGACATAATTTAATCCCAAGATTGGCCAAGATTGGAGGCAGGACACTCCTTTCTGCGTGGACTAGTTATATTTGATCGTCAGGTTGATCCACAAACTGGTCAGCTCTACCTATATATTTAGGGAGCGTGGAATTCAGACCAGGTGAAATCAGGGTTGGATTGGAAAGAAAGCTTCATTTAGCTAATGGGACACAGCCCAGGTGGTGGGGGAGTTACATGTAGCAGTGAACTCTGTAGCACATTCTGACACCTCAGTTCCTCAGTACAGTGAGAGAGGAACTTTGTATTTATGTATATGTCATATTAGCATATTAAAATGACCTTATTGCACTTACACCAAAACCCTGTATTCCCTTTCCACAGACTTTCTGAAAGGGTAAAATGTGGACAAGGCCTCAGCTTCTAGACTTAACCAACCCCTACCCCTTAACGGGCCCTCACTTGACAAGAACCCTTTGAGAGAAAAAAAAAAATAGACATTTCATACAAAACTTCAAAAAAGGACATGGGCATCTTCAGCTTAATACTTGGTAGCGCATCCTTTGGAAGAAATAACTGATTATAGTTGCTTTCTGTAATAATGAGTCTTTTACATCTCTCTACTGGATCTCATTGCTGGTCACTTCAGAACTCTCCAGTGCTTTGTCTCAAATTATATCTGGATGTTTTTTGTTTTTTTGTCCCTACATTGCACCTCTTTGACTTTTGACTCTTTGACTGTAGGCACTGTGTTCTTTTTATTGAAGGCTTCTTTTTGTTTTCAGTAAAGAGCAGAATGATGTGCTTTATCAAAAACCTTTATTTTTGTCTTCCCTGTCCAGAGGACATTCTCCCAAAAGGTGAGTCTCTACCACCGGCCAGTTTTTGCAAACTCCAATCTGGCTTTTTTATCTTTCTGTGTCTTAGAGATGCTGATTTAAAATAAATTGCAGTGATATTGAATTGTCAACTTTTGTCCATTCACTTCAGCCATATCCATGTAATATTGGAAGATTTAGTTTATTTAGTAGTACAGTAATTCCCCAGTTTTACGCGGATCAGGAGTCGCAGATTCAGTCACACGTTTTTTTAAAGAACGAAACTCATTGTTTTATGCAAATTTTTTTTTTTCTTTCTAACCTAATTCATAATGCAGAATGATTCTGCTTATAGCTATGCACTCGTATCTGCACTTAACCACAATCTTTACCAAACTAGGTCAGGCCATGGCTGCAATAAGCATATAAGCTAGTGGCCAGCCTAGGGCCTTGCTATCATCTTTAACATGTGATTATAACCATTCATCAGTCTTGGTATAACGTATCATTAATATTATTGTGTAAAATTAATACAATATACTTCAAACCAACAGGCTCTTCCTCCTCAAGGCAGCTCAAGGATAAAAGAGAGATTCAAGTACTGAAATGAAAATAAAAATTCATCTAGAACCAGCATGTGAGATATTTAAAGTCCTGTCTTTGTGAACATGTAGTATTTTCTTGTATATTTAAGTACAGTCAGATGCAGAGGTAATTACCAAGAAGAAGTTTTTTCTGCATGTTAAAGTGCTCCTTTTGCTCACTCTTTAGCTGCAGGTAAATAGTCAAATGATGTCCATTTCCTAGCCAGTCTTGAACAT
The DNA here is from genome assembly GCA_037577145.1 of Brachypetersius gabonensis. Lineage (NCBI taxonomy): Eukaryota > Metazoa > Chordata > Actinopteri > Characiformes > Alestidae > Brachypetersius > Brachypetersius gabonensis. Next base: position 5,273 of record JBBJLR010111179.1, on the reverse strand, counting down.
TAGAAAAGTGGAGCTCAGTTTGCATTAAAGGAACCTGAAAGATGCTGATGGCTTTTCAAATGTATTTTTTTTGTTGTGGCTTGTAGATACATTAAGGAAAATATCGATTTAAACCAAAGTTCTTTCTGTCAAATTTAAAAACCTTCATCGTACTCCAAACAGGGGACATGTCACATCATTACCTCTCTATGTGTATGGGTTCTGTGGGAATGTTGTCTTGCGTATGTTGTATTTGACTAAGAAAATGCTCCCAGATTTTACACCATAGTTTTTCTTTCCAGTCATGCTCACATAGGTACGATCCTACAGGTGAATATCTGCCCTCTACAGGTTACATCAGTGTCCCACTCCAGGTTGGATGTCACTTTGAAATTGTTGCTAAAAATTACAATGTATTTTTTAAAATAGTTAACTCTGAGAATGAAAAAAACAAATACTACGTTTCAATTAAAAACAGAAATACATTCAATCAGCTGCTGGATTTAGTCCAGTAGCGCTCAAATGTCAGATGTCCTGCTTGGTGAAGCTGTGGGGGTTAGTTTTTAAACTGCATCAAAACAAACACCACCCCCTCCCCTCATGCCTGCTGGGGAGTGACTGGGAGTTTGTGTGTACTTTCAGTTGTAGATGAATTCTCTTACATGGTCAGGAGGTCCACATGGCCACAAAACAGGAAGTGCATCGAACACTATGTGATGAGAGTAAGGGGTGGTTTGCCATGGCAGCCAAGTCGGAAACGCTTTATAAATAGTAGTGCGAAACAGTCGTTTCTCAGAAAGAGTTTTAATGTGATCAGCAGAACAGTTTTAAAACAAGGAAAGTATTATACAAGCTTGTATTACAATTATTAAAAGGTGTGGATGTATATACAGAATATAAGGCAATAGTTAATAGTAGGACATTTTAAATTGATAAATGTAACTATAATTGAAGAAAACGCCTTTGTTAGTGGAAGTGGATGTATATACAGAATAAAAAGCAATAATTAATAGTAGGACATATTAAATAGATAAATGTAACTTTAATTAAAGATAAAGCTTTTGTTATCAGAATGAAAGCCCAGAAGCCATTTTTAGTAGTTTCTGGTAATTACTTATACCAGAATGAATTGCTTATATGTACAATATACAAAAAGAGGCTGAACAGTTAAGCTGAAAGAAAATCTTTAGATAACCATAGATTTATAGGAGAATAAAAACAATGTTCCCAAATGTTTCCATTTTCAACTTTCAACTGTATTAATGGAATGGAACTGCAAGTTATTTCCAGCCATTTCTGTTAATCCTAATAAATGTCAATACTATGTAACAGGCTGAGATTTTTTGATTACGTTAAAAAAAAAAACCTAAAAACAAAATACAATATTAGTTCTGACATCAATAAAAATCTTAATTTCAATTGAAGCATTCTGTATACATTTTTTTTATTATGTTGGTCTCATTGTTTGTTCTTTTTGTTCATTTGGATGGTCTCATATGTGTCCTCAGCACGATGCGTAAGTCCCTGAGAAAGAGAGGAAAAGAGAGAAGTGGAGGATGTGTCATGTGTCAGTGGCATTTCCAAAGAAGCAATACTGGTCAAACCATGTGTCTGGTAAAGAGACTGACAGCAAGCTGTAAACCCAGATTAAAGAAAAAAAAACTGTGATTCAAACTGAATTTGCATTGATACTGTTTTCATTCAACATTCAGTGCAATGTCTGGAGATTCATACAAAGACTTTTATTCCTTCAGGGCAGTCCTGCTTCCGTGGAAATCTTCATGGCTATACATAGTGTTTATCACTATGTGGTTTGATTTCCACTGACGCTGCACTGACCTTAGATAAGTCTTTAAACACTGCACTTGTCTACCACCGCGAGTTGCTCCTGATTGCAGTGCATATTTTTTCAACATTAAATCCCAAAGATCAGTGGGATTTCCACTATCAGCAGGTGCTGCTGATTCAATGCTGGATTGAGATTCAACACAGTCGAATCAATGGTCAAAACAATGAACAATATCAATGCAAACTGAGCAGAGATCGGTTTTGATTCAGTGCTTTTGCCAGCAACAAATCATGAATTCAAAGTGCATGTAGAAAATACAGAAATGAAACTGTAAGTAGTAGATTTTAACTGTTTTTTTAATTATTATTATTCTGCCTTGTTCTATTTACAACAACGAAAAAGAGTGATAGTGGTTTCATGTGCATTTAAACTCAGTGGCTTTACCTAACGGGCAGAAACACTTTACATTATCTGAAGGTTCTTTAAGATCTTAAAAGGTTTCCTCAGATCTCTTTTAAACATGGTTCTCTAAGGAACAAAAAGTCATTCTATGGCATCTCTCAAAAAACGTTTTTTGGCATCTTTTAAGTGCAGTGTCACTAAAAAGCAGAGCTCTGTTAGGCTTGTCATAAACAAACAATGCTATAACAATTTTAAAAATCCTCAAAAAATTGCATCAGATGCAAAAACAACTGTGTTGGCGATTATGAATCTTACCTATTAAACATGCAGTTCAAAATGGTTGAAAGAAAAAAAACGTTTCTACAGTGAACTGATTATTTATGCAGTGAACATGCATAAATAATTTTCACTTCTGTATTTTATTTTTCTACAAATGACTTTTAGTTAAAAGGTCATTTAAATACCTATCTATGTAAAGACATGCATTAAAGGGCTAATTATGTTATCTGGCATTTTAACAGCAGCATCTTGCTACAGTGAGGCAAAGTTATTATTGAACCAAGAATAGAGCCATCGTACAGTAGCTATAGACCACATGCAGAGGGGCTCGAAGGTTTGCATACTCCTTGTCAAAGTGCATGTTCAGCTGATTTGACGCATACTCTACAGGCAACAAACAAATATTTAAATGTGAAACACTACAAGTGAAGAGGATAGGTCATTTTTAACAAAAGATTTCACCATGAATCGATACCCATACTGATATTCTTACAAGTATTTTGTAAGTTTTGTATAAAAACATTTTGAGAAGATTTAACTGTTCAGTTAAAAGGACAGTAAAATATTCATCAAAAAGCTCAAGTTGTCAACAATCTCAAGTTAACATAGAAAATGAAAGTTGTCAAATGACAAAAAGGTAGTGATGTTAATAAATTAAATGCTTTTCCACCAAAGCATTCTACTCATAAACTGCGCTTTTAGATTCCTGCACCCATTTTTTCTATAGTATGTAGGCAGAATGGTTCCAAACTGCACTTGAAACTGTTGCAGATTGCATAATATATCGGGACCTGCACATCTATGTTCCTTCAAAGAGGAGTTATAAACATCTCAATGTCTTCAGAGTTGCAAACAGTAATAATTGCATTTCCTAGCATTTCATACCCATTGCCACGATTGCTTTCAGCCGCTACTATACTCTGATACCTACTATACTATGACAGCAAGTCATCCTAAAATGGTCATTATTACACATGACCGGTATGTTTGTAAGCACTTGACCCAGTTGAGCTGACGGAAGTATTCTGGGACCAAGAGAGGGCTAATGTGTTGATTGGTGCTGCTTTCTATGCTCATAAAGGAGAAGCAAAACTCACTTCATAAACTCCTTCTGCTGCTGCTTCTTTCTGTAAAATTTGAAAGAACAAACAATTAACTGAAGAACATAAACAGTGCAATCACTCACATTCACTGTTTCTACAGTGCAATAAACAAACCTGAATTGAACCGAATGCCCCAATTCTCTAATGAAGGCATATGAAGTCATGATGAATGCATAGTCTTCCCTTATGTAACAATACCCACAGTGGATATTTAGAGTGTATGATGATTTTGAGTGTAAGTTATTGTGGACTAGGCTTAAAGATTAGTCCAGTGTAAAAGTCTGCACACTTTTGGAGATGTGAAAACAGACATACATGCGCCACAAATAACATATTTCTACACATTTTAATTCTCTTGATGTTTTTGGAGAATTTAACACATTGAGAAAAAATTGCATGTGCAAATATTTTGACCTTTGTATTATTCTAATATGTGAAACAAATAATAAGAAATCCTGCTCTAATAGGTACTTATTTTAAGTGCTTCTTTAAAAGTGTGCAGAAAATAACATGTGCTGAAATAGGCAGAATGAAGATCGAGACAGGAATGGAGAGGGGGTGTGATGCTACAACAGATAATTTAAGATAAACGGTCAGATTTTGTAAAACTGACATTCTGCACAACCACATTAGTGTTGCTCAACGAAGGTCCACAGAAACCACAAAGTGTGAGTTTACATGCTGCTGTTTTTGTACATCCTTGAGTTAATATAAAGTAGGAGTGCTGCTTAAACGTATCAAATTGTATTTTCGTCCAATATACTGAGTGAGTCCTAAGCTTAAAAATTTGATGGACCGAGAACACCATTATCTTTACTTAGCTGTAGGCCACACTCTTTGAGTAAGTTATCAGCTTGATTGAAATGATCAATTAATAAAACTGATTAAAATTGCTAAGACAATACACAGTCATTTGCAATGAACAAACTAGGCTAGTAAACCCACCATTCCTCTGAGTTCACTGCTAATGAGAGCTAAATGTACCGCATGCTGTCAGTATTTATATCAGGTGAGGGACCACTTGTAAAAAATTACACACTATTTCAGGCATGGCCTCATGTAGTGCCACACTCATCTACACTGTTAAGTAATATCTATACTGTACAATCTTTAATTTGAATGGTATTGATATGCAATAATGTATGCTGGGTGCTGTCTAGGAGCAAATAAATTAAATCTAAATAAATAGCTTTCTTTATGTTGTTTCAGCATCTGTGTAGATTAATTTTATAATGCCCTTTTTTTCTTTGGTGCCAAGAGAAAAAAACAGACCCGAAGTATTTTAAGAAATCAAGCTCTGTTTTATAGACATTCTTTTTAAATAGAGTATCAGTGCTCAGGTAGCATGGGTTTATTTTAGTATATACAGATTTCAATCAAGTACTGTGAGTCGGTGATGAATGGCCAGTAAGACAAAAAGTAAAAGACACAGTAAAAAACTGCCATTTTTATCAGTACTCATTTCCTATTTTGGCTGGTACTTTCTTCCTGTTTTTTGATCTGTTGGCTCCTGCTAGATGTGAATCTTTCATAAGCCAAATCATTAATGAATCACCATTCATTACACACAACATGATTAATACACATAACGTGAACGTGAATGTTTCTGCTGTGAATGGGAATAAGTAATTGTCTCTATAGGGGGTGTGTGTGTGTGTGTGTGTGTGTGTGTGTGTGTGTGTGTGTGTGTGTGCGTGTTTGTGTTTGTGTGTGTGTGTGTG
>JBBJLR010111085.1:0-21817 GCA_037577145.1 Brachypetersius gabonensis | reverse complement strand
ACACACACACACACACACACACACACACACACACACACACACACACACAAAGTGCACGATTAAACCGCAAGAGATCAAACAGGCCCCTACGATGTTGAAAAAGGTGGGGGATATGTACCAAATGAGGGTGCATTCACCTAATCAAAGGAGAACTCAATTACACAGTGCTTCAAAAAAGAATGGGATGTAAGGAAACAGCTTAGGTCGCTCTGATGGGAAACACAGGTCATGCGGGGGTTTACTTGACTGCAGGAGAAAAATTATGTGTTCCCGCCTCTCCTCCCTACAGATCCAAACATTACCCTCAATGCACATCCTTTCATACTATCAAAAAAGAAAAAGGGTAAAAAGAAGCCCATATCTGTCCCACAAAACAGTACCCTTACACTAAGTGTGCTCTGAAGATACTCCCCCTTTTGATGAAGAACGACATGGGCTACTGCTTAAAATGAAAAGAATGTATTTACCGTGTACAGAACCTGGGCTCTAATTTGGGGCAACATACCTGGAGAACACATGTACAAAGCATTCTATAACATCCATTCAGAGATTAACTTGAGGGTTTATAGGGCTTTTTGCTTGTTTAAAATAAATATACAGACAATAAAAGCATATGCTGCCTGAACCACATTAAATTTTACTTCTCAAAAAGAGCAACTTTAATTTCATGTCATGTCGAGATAGAGGGAGAAAGAAGAAGAGAGAGAAGAAAAGCTCTGCTTTAAATTCAATTCATCTCATGTCACCATTCACAAAAAGAATTCGTGTGAATGGTAACCAACAGCGACTGGTTGTTTCCATGTCAAACTCACTGAAGAAAAAAAAAAGAATGAACGAAAAGAAAGGAAAGAAACAGGACTGCCCCCTCTTGGCTAACAGGGCACAGTGCATGCCTTTACAACAGAGATATCATAAGGCATTAATGTAGGTGTCACGGACTTGATTGCACAAAGCACTTGACATTAAACCACTAATGATTTTTGCACAGTTACAGAGTTTTCAGCATCCACAAGTTTACATCTAGAAACATGGAAAGTGTCTCTTGCTACCTGCTAACCGCGCAGCATTGTTCAACATGGGGGAACGGGGTGGGTGGGGTGTGACAAAAAAATCTTGAAATAAATCATTTTTTAAACACCCCCGCCCCCATAAAAACAAAAAAAAACTAACGAAAAAAAGCCCCAGCTCTCCTCTTCCATCATACCAAAGGAAATGCCAGCCTTCCCTCCAGATTTGTAGATTACTCATGGAACAGTTTTTATTTTTCTTGCTATATTCTTTAAATATGCTTTCCTGACTAGGTCCATGGCTTAATGCTGGCTGGGAATCCAGGATCAGTTTCCAGAAAGCAGCTGGAGAAGACAAAAAAAAATCATGATTCATGCACTTCCATGAACAAAGGAATACACTACAATATACACTGCCAACATTGCATGCTACATTTCATTCTTAGTTTCCCCTCAGCAGGCAGAAAATATGGAATCTCTACTCTTGGAGGCTGTTCTTTAGCAAAAATCAAATTAAGACACAAAACATTTGAATTCAACAGCTGAAAATTCTGGCTTTGTAAAACATACTTAAATGAAGCTGTAATTAATCTGCAAGCACTCTCTTAACTGTAAATTTTAAGGTAATTCCATAATTTTTTCACCAATTTCAGTTTTATAGGTATGTTTTACAAAGCCAGAATGTTCACCTCTAAAATACAATTGTTTTGTGTCATATCTGTGATTCGATTTTTTTGTGAAACATCTGAACGCACAAAGAATAGGGATTCCATCATTTTTGTCTTTGGTCGTATTAATGGGAGAAAAACATTACACCAATACATGTTTACAGCAGAGATGCTGTTTAAAAGTTTACTTAAAACAATAAACCAGTGTTAAGATGTTACTTAAAGGGGACATATATTAACAAAAAAAACAAATAGGTCTATGGGCTATAAAACATGTTCATGAAGTTCTTTTCACAAAATCACTCTCACATAAAGAGATCTCACCAGTTTTATTCTTCACTGTTTTGGTCCCTTTCAAAACGAGCTGTTTCAGAACTCTGTCCCTTTCATGCAAATCAGCTGTTGTTGGCCACGCCCCACCCATCCCATACTCCACCCACCCCTTACGCTGCTCATTTGACACGTACAAAACAAAACGAAGAAGCTGGTTCATACTTAACTGCAACAGAAACCCAAAAGTCATTACTTGAAAGTACTTACATTTCCCTCATCTGCTGACTTGTCACGAACAGTAGATACAGATCCCCCACGACGCTGAGTGTATTTTCACAGCTCTTTATTCAAATTTTCCGTTCCACTTTAAGTATTTAACCAATTGTTGCTGGGACACGGTCACTGAAAATGAAATGAAAGCCACGCAGTTCTTCGGGTTTCTTTGTCTGGGAGAAAGTGTAGGGATGTGTGTTTTTCTTTGCAGCAACAACACAACACTTTTTATATGTGACTTAACTCTGCATGTAGTCACAGCGCTCGGCTTATCCATGCTCGTAAAACTAGCAGACAAAACGGCAGATCTTCAACAAAACTAGTAGGTGGGGGCTTGACAGATGCGGGGCGGTTCTATGCAAATTCTATGCAAACCAGCCCAATATTACCTCACACTGGGCCCTCCGTCGAAACAGAATGTTTTGAAAGGTCCTGAAACTCTGAAGAATAAAGCTGGTGATATCCCTTTGTGAGAGTGATTTTGTGCAAAGAACTTCATGACCATGTTTTGTATAGCCCATCGTTGTATAGCTGCTACAATGATAATAAAAGAAATTCTGATTATAATGAAAGTTTTGCATAATATGTCCCCTTTAATGTTTACAATAGAAAGCTATTGTACCTACAGAGGCTCCACGGAACATGAACCATTAATAGATGAAAAGAACTCTGGTACGAGGGAGGGAAGAAAAGGAGTCTGTCATTTTGCGGATCTTGGCATAGTTGATGAAGCCCCTGAGGAAGAGCAAGAAACCTGGAGGACAAGGAAATGCATTAAGGTGTTTATATTTTAGGCCAAACAAACACAATTATTCCAAATAAACACATAGTTAAGCACGCAGAGGCCTACTAATAGACAGCTCTGGGGGAAAAAAAAAAAAGAGACCACTGCAAAAATGTTGTTTCTCAGGCTTTTATCTTTTATAGAAGCAAGTATTTAACTGAACAGTTGTGCCTTTGGTTTTAAGAACTTCTGACAATATTGTTACTCATTTCCAAATAAAAACATTAAAGCATCATTTTAAAGGAAATGACAAAACCTCAAAATAAGTGAAATTATGCAGTTTTTACAGAACTTGAATAATTTAAAGAAAACAAAATGACAATGACTACCTTTGATAAACTTCTAGTAGTGTTTGACCATCCAGCTGGTCTCATTTTAAGAGGAGAGTGTTGATTACAGCAGTGTTCTTATACTTTTCCTCATTTAATAAGATGTGATACGGGTGATCACTGATCAGTCCCTCATAAAGCAGAATGAGGTGCTTGTGTATGAATTTAACAGACACTGGACTGGAATGGTTAAACTCAGATACTGATTTTAAAATAAAGAGCAGCTGTCTCCTATTTTTTTCTGGAGCTGTATAGGAACAAATAAGGTAACGTAAAATTACCAAAGTAACTTACCAAGCACCAGGAAAACCCACCACAGCCAATACTGTCCATCAAAATAGCCAGGGAAGTACGTAGAAAACTGGAAAAACAAGCACAGAAGAAAGTTATCATCTTAAGATTTTAGATTTCTACTTTTTTCTGTTTCGCTTCTGTTATTATAAAGACAAAATCTGCAGACGGGATATAAACAGTATAGTTGTCATACCCGGACAATCAAGATCCACTTGATGAGGGACAGTCCAAACCCAGAGATAGCGCCGTAACGACCGGCTGCCGAGGTTGTGAGGCAGAACGACAAGAAAAAGCCAATCCAGTTGAAGAGGAATGCCACTGGGGAAAGACAAAAATAAAGGATTACCACGGATTCAGTGCTGAACAAGTTCTACTTAAAACGGCAAATAGCTTTAAAGCTATTTAAATCTGACTCCTTCACATGAAAAGTAAGGGTGTGCAAGGTGGCAAAAACATCCTCTTTAAAAACACAAATGTTTTCACTAACAAAACAAAACTTTAAACTATAACTTGAGGACGTCACTGTATTTGACCTAGACATAAACCTGAAATTTTCTCTCATGTTATTACACCATGCAGATTTACTGTGCATTAAATACACAGATGACAAGAAAGCATTACAGAATGTTACATAAAATGTGCAATGGTGAGTGCATTTACTACGACAGCAGAAACACTTACTAAAGAATGTCAACATGAAAATGCCATCGTTGCCTATTCGCAGCTGGTCTGCGTCCTCAAAGTCATCCCTGGCCACAAAGTCCTCATCCTACAGAAAACAGTGTAAATTAGAGAGTGAGATACACACTACAGACGGAGAAGGATATAGGAACACTGTGGGATCTCTTACACCACAAAAAGGTAACAATCATACTAAGGGAGTGGTCAGATTTCACTCTGTGCACGAACTTGTGGCTTGGGCCCATGTACTTCACACAAGAAGACCACAAAACACACAAATACTACAAGCTCATTTTGCAACCTTTGACAACATCTGCTCAGGCAAAAAGAATTAAATTCTCTTTTCTTGTTTGTCTGTCAGAGGTCTAGAACCTCAGTGGCTCCTCAAGAATTCCTATACTAACTATGTGGCAAAATAAGGAGGATCTTTATCAAAATCAATTAGGTCCAGGGTTTTGATGAAGCACTATAGGTTCAATTTAGCAAACATCACTAAATAAAACCCTACACTTTTCCCAACTTGTCGCTTGGGTTGCACTGAACCGAACAAAATAAACACTTCTTTGAGTGTCAATATGTCGAGCATTAATATAGTCAAAGGTAACTGTGGTTAAAAGTAGGTAAAGACCGCCAAAAACTGATGTGGGAGCACCAAGTGTGTAAAAATGACAGACATGCTAGATTTGGACAAGACTGAAGTCACTGAGAAACATACGTAATAATTATCTTATCCTGCCTCCCCATGTAAATCTAAACGTGTCCACATTGCTACTGAGGGCAAAACACTACTGTCAGAAATGTTTTGGACCTCTATCTATAATAGGGCGCTCATCAATTAAATCTCACATTTATGAGACCCTTGTAGGTTTCCAATTTCAACAACGTTCACAAAAGCTAGAGTGCCAACAGCACCCCCTTGTGGAAAATCTACTCAAATGTTGCATGATAACAGATTTCCCTGGGACATGCTGTTCTGAGACCCTTTCTTAAAGCACAGTTTCTTAAAATAAGCTTTTCTACACATTCTGAACAAAGAATCTCAGGAATGAGATAATATTTAATCTATTCCATACGCCACTCTTTGGAGTGTGTTGACAAAATTATTTTAAAAATTCACAAGGAATCTAAAGAATGGGCCAATTCATACATACAACTCTTAAATCACAAAGAAATCAAGAAAGAATGTCAGAACTGTGGTGTGCTGTAGTTGTCTTGCCTTAATGTTTCCATTGACTTCAATTGATCATACCAAAGACCAATTACTCTTGATATTCTACACTGAATAACAGAGCAGATCCACAATTTGCAGAACTACATGACAGTGAAAACCCTTTATATATGTCTAATTTCTGTTTCAAACAGATCCTATCAGCTTGAAACAGAAAGTACCCATTATCCCTTATCATATGGCACCTACCAATAAAGAGTCCAGGAGTAACATTTTCATGGTCTCATGCACTTAAGCTTGAGAATGTAAGCTTTTGGAAAAAAACAACTCTGGGACTCATTTGAAGAAGAAAGAATCCCCAAGTGTAAAAACGCATATTACTAAATTCAAGATGAATACCCTGCTCTTTTTACCATGAAAGTTGACACCTGGGGCCTCTCAGAGATGGATGCCACCCTGCATAATTTGACACACTCAAACTCGTTACTGTACCTCCAGAGAACGAGTTACATCATCAAATGTGTCCAGACGTTCCCTGTGCTGTGCGCAAGCAGTGTGTGGCAAAGAAACACAGAAATGTGAGAAAAAGGGGGATGTAAAAAATATATGGATGCATGGAAAAAAACAAAACAAATTATATTGTTACATACTGCAATTAAGCCACTATGGTGAATCAAAAGTTGCATTATTTTGTCCCAAATAATTTACTATTGGTGTATTGCACAACTATCTTGATTAATCGAAGAAATACTCATCAGGAACTGTGGTTGGTCAGGATGATCACAGCTGTGACCAGTAACAGGGTATTTATTGCAACCCTATCAGCAGTGATATCAGCATTTTTACAATAACTATTATACACCAATGCACTGTACACCCCTAATTTAGTGTAGACATTGAGAAATGTGTCCCAACATTCAGCCCTTCACTGTTATGGACAGAGTAGTGTTGTTCTAGCTGGAGCTTTGAGAGGAGACTTGTGGTGCTTACCCGTCCTGCCACCAGGGGAACGGAGGCTTCAACCTTGCTTCTCTCAGCTTCGTCATATGATGGCAGTGACGTGGCAACATTGTAAGAAGGAGGCTTGGGGAACGCAGCGTCGTCTTTGTAATCGAAATATTCTAGAGAGAGGAAGGCAAAGCTCTGAATAAATACGAGTCACTGTTCCCTTACCAACTTAACTTTTAGTACTACATTTTCTTAAGTTTCTGAATGTTAATGTTTAACAATCTGGATTACTGACAGTAGTTACAAGAACCCTGATAGTATCTGATTTCAGAACTTCATTATATGAACATGGTCCATACCTGCATTATCTTGGGCGATGCTGCTGTAAGGGGGTGGGGCATCACTTGTCCCTTGAGGTCCTTCCTCTGGTTCCTCCTCATTGGGTAACTTGGGAGAGAAAATGAACAAAAAATAAACTTTACTGACAGGCTTTTACTACAACCTGGCAAGTCTACCTGTGGTTCAGCAACTATTTTAAATGAACAATATACATTTGGTACATATCTGTTTATTACTATTACTGCTTTTTTATTTGCTGTTGTTTATCTAGGATATCCGTACCACATAGTTTCTTTTTGAAATATCTTTTCCACATAACTGGGAAATCTATTTATTTAGAATGAGTGGTTGAGCAATTATTTGAAATCAACAATGTAAATTGCTAAGGGTTCCAATCTGTTTACTACTATTACTGCTTTTTTATTGCTGTTGTTCATATAGACTATGCCAACCACATTTTTTGAAATTACTTTTCTAGAAAACTGAAAAATGACCGCAGTTTATTTAATTGAACATTTAATATTTCTAAATAAATAAGAGCCTTTTTTGCTTCGTATTAACTCACCACCAGGTAATGGCAAAATAACATGACGTGTTTTCAATGTCCTGCACACAGGTCTTTAGCGTATTTTACCTACGTGTATGATAGACATTTTACACACGTATGTTTAGATACTTAAGAAACTGCTATTTAATTTATAATCAATGCAATATAACCCTGCAGATACAATGTGGTGTCAATGAGCACACAGAATCCCCTACAGCCACTGATGCACTTAACAGCTTTTATTTTTTTTCAGGAGGGGATTACTTGCAAAGGTAATTATACTTTAGAATCATGTTTCACAGCATCAACGGTGGCCTGTTATTAGTAACTGGGAAACACTATTCAAAATCATGCACAAAACTCAAACTGCAATCTTCCTAAACCCTCTGGTAGATGTTTCTTTAAGCAACCAGCTGACTGAGCTCGGCCACGCTAAATAACCAGAACTGAAACCAAATGTCAGCAAATAGAAAACGCACGGCTAAACAATTTGAACAAGCAGTGTTAAAAACACTAGTTGGGATTGGGCCATTAAAGTCTCCAGTTGGTGAAAGAAGCGAATCTAACGGAGCCATGGTCCAGTTGACACGCACTAATCGAGAACAACATAAACAGAGGAAACGTGAACTAAACAGTGTCCCAAATTAAATATATCAATTCTTTCAACACAAACAGTGATAAAATGTACCCTGATACGGAGGATGGCTGTCTAAACAATAAGGTCCTAGACAATGACCGAGCGGCCGCGGTGTTTCCTGAGAGCGGCACGGCGGAAAACGACTCCGAGGCGGCTATTTTCCACCCAGTCGCCCGCGCCGAGAGACTCTCCATTAACCTCCACACTCACCTGCTGATATCTGCCGCTCGACGCCGCCATTCTCGAGAAGCACAGCGACTGAAATCAACCAACACAAACTAATCACCCAGCGAAATAGTTATATAACTTAGCGATGTCTTTCTCACGTCCGCCCCTGAATTTTCTTCCACTTCCCGTGAGGTCGATCCGACAGCAGCGCCCCGCCCCGGACACTACGCACACAGCAACACGCGCCTGTTTCTTCTGGTTCATCCGAGCTGTGCATTACTCTGGTCTTATTGAAACTGAACATCTTTACTCAATTATAGAAGAAAAAGAACAAAACATGCCTTTCCCTTGATTCTTGTACATTACTCTCCATATAGCGAACAGATTTCCGTCTGACAAACGGGTGACAACTAAATGTGAACGATACAATCCATATACTGGTCACAAAGTTACTGGGAGTAAGTGGGGTCACAAGTAACTGAAACATTTATCAGGTAAATATTCTTTTTAATGAATTTTTAATGAAATTACCCAGTAATATTATTTTAAATGGTTAAAGAACGTATAGAGTTTCATTAATCCCAGAATCGATTAAGTAGGAAATTCTGTGAATTTTGAGTAGGAATTAGTTGTAAAAGGGCTTATAAGATAGATATATATATTATTTCTTTACTGTAACACTACTACTTGTTCTGCATGCAAACAATAGCGATGAAAAGGAGAACACAAAAGTTTTTCCATCACTTTTGCAGAAATGTCAGCATGATTCAGTTGTTAAGACTGAACAAATCACATCATCATCTGGTTCCATCCACAAAAAACAGGATTCTACATCAAAACATTCAACAGCTTTGTTTAATATGCAGGAATGTTGAATTATTGGCTTATTTGTTCAGCTGTTTCACTTCAGAGTAAGAAATGACAATGCACAGCCAATACACAAAGCTGCATGAAGACATATGTTTTATGTATTATGACAAAGAATAACTCATTAGATAAAAATTGATCTTATATCAGTAAATATACAGACACATCTCTGACTGCATAGAAAACCTAGTTGTAATCAAATGAGTTATAATGAAAACAGACCGTGACCATGAATGATCTCAGAGTATTTATTGTTTTTCTATTTTGGATAAAAATATAAAAACAATGCTCATAATTCATGGCTATGAAGGGAACTACCCAAAGGTCCATGCTTTGTCACTGTACATTCTGATATTTCACAAGAACGGGATATGTAGTCCCTATGTGCTTCTGGTTATAGTGGTGGCAGACAATCTCCACGTCATAAAGGCTGAAGGACACCCTGACGCGCTCGTTTGGAGAGGTAAGGAAACACAGGGTATACAAGGCGAACTCAAACTCCGGGCTGACGCCGATGAAAATGCTCCCTTTGGGCTTGATCCCATTTTTCCAGCTGAACTGCAGAGCCAAGATGTGTTTGTTCTCATCTGGCTGTGAAAGACACAGGAGATGAACATTAGTGGTTTAATTAGTATTAGACAGGGCCAGACAACAATATCAAAGTTTTCAATATGACACTATTAAACCATTCATTTGTTATAGAAAGTTAAATATGTCCATACACTATACAGCCAAACGAACGAACAGCTGACTGTCACATCTATAGGAGCTAGATGGACATCCAATTGCAAAACCGATTCATATGTTAATTCATTAATATGTAACTGCCCACCCTTTGCATATTTTGTAGGCTCTCCTTGTCTGGTAAGGCATTCCACACTGTGTTTTGGGAATCTGTATTCAGTTGGGTTGAGGTCAGGGATCTGTGGAAGCCGCCACTGGAGGCGTAGCTTATCAGCGAGCATATGTTACATCTATTCTTATAGTTCATGTCATCTGCTGCTCTGTGGCTCAGATGTTGTTACTCCTAGATGCTTCAATTTCATTAAAATACCACTTAAAGTTGCAACGTGCTGATCATACAGGACAGAACTGATTTGTAGCCATAGTGGCATCCAATGACAGTGCCACATTTAAAGTCAATGAACTCTTTCGACCCATTCTACTGTCAGTGTCTGCAGAGATCGCATGGCTGTGTTTGATTTTATAAAACTGTTAGCAAGGAGTAATTGATACACCTGATCTAAAAAATTATGAAGTGTCTCAACATACCTTTGGCCAAATAGTGTGTGCCGGGTCAGTACTGCTTTCTTAAGCTATGACATACAGTATCAGAAGCTCTATACAGCTCCAGAAAAAAATAGGAGACCACCGCAATTTATTTTTAAATCAGCATACTTTATGAGTGACTACCAGTCCAGTCCAGTGTCTGTTAAATTCCTACACAAGCACCTCATTCTACTTTATGAGGGACTGATTACTGATCACCTGAATCCCATTTTATTTAATGAGGAAAAGTATAAAAACACTGCTGTAATCGACACTCTCCTCTCAAAGTGTGACCAGTTGGATGGCAAAACACTGCTAGACATATGTCAAAGGTAGTTATTGTCATTTTGTTTAAGAGTCAACAGGAGGTTTGTTTTGTTTGTATTATTTAAGTTCTGTAATCATTTCTCATTTCTTACAATATTTCCATTTGGAAACAAGAAGAAATGTTCTCAGCAGTTCTTAAAACCAAAGGCACAGCTGTTCAGTTCAATACTTGCACCTATAAAAGATAAAAACTAAGAAACTGAACATTTTTGCAGTGGTTTCTTATTTTCCAGAGCTGTATTTTAGGTGACTTAATAACCCTTAAGTAAGTGTTGTCTGTGATCAATGTGTCTCACATAGGCAGACAATTTGCATGTTGTATATTATTTTCCCTTACTTAGATTCCCATTACTTCCTAGCTTCTTTAGCAAAGCAAAACTATAGAAGGAAAGTTTGACCTTTCGACTATTTTCATGTTAAGGGGAAAATGGAGTACATTACATTCTTAGCTGAACTATCACATTAAAGCTATATATGTTTCAAAACACACTGTTTTCTCCCTATCCATATATGGAAATGAAGCACCAAAAAACCCTATTTTTAATCCACTGTTTACATGATTTCACAAAATCCAATGTTTTAACATCTATTCCACTATATGCTTAAAAGCAGTTTAATCTCATGATAATGCTCTAAGAGGTATTTCAACCCAGACTGCTCTTTGAATTAGACAGGGCAGCCAATTAGAAAAGTTGTCATTTACTCATATCAGTCTTAAAGGCACAGGTACAAAAACAATTTGTTTAGATCAAATTAAATAGTGTCTGTTTTGGTACATAAAACCACATAAACTTCATAAGTGGACTTCTAGGAAATAAATAAATTACAAAGTACAATGTTGCATATGGGTGCCTAAATGCCATTAATGACTCATTAACGTTAACTATGTTAACGTTTAATCATGACTTTGGCTAACAGCATTGAAAGTGTGAAAGGCAAATGTGATTTTAGGATTTCAGCTAACATGAAAAAACTTTGTTTTTCTGTGATGAGCCTTTGAAATATAATGTCCTTTGCCCACTTTTCAATCGTCTTCTGATTTTTGATTAAATTACGGTGCACCAGTAAGCAGTATTACCAAAAATATTTCCAGTATTTCCCCATCTCTCATATAATAAGACTGTGCAGCTATCTCAGAAACCCTCCCTGAAAGAAATCTTGTCTGTGTTTCTGTACATCACAGCACAGAAGGAAAGTGAATGGCAATGAAACTACAGTCTACAACAGGGGTATCAAGCTGCCAAGTAGAACTCCTAATTACTGGATGAGTTGAATCAGCTTAATGAGGAAAAAACATTAATATCTGTGTAGCTGTAACCAAGAAGATCTAAATTTCTCATAACTACTAATGCAGTATCTTCGAGCTGTCCTTGTTAGCCTCTAGAAGCCTACCTGAGGGGAGTTTGCGTTCACGCTGTATCCTTTGTAGTCAATATGTCCAAGCTTCTCCTGCAAGTACAGCTGAATCCAGTTGTGGAAACCAATGACAGTACGCCCACCTCTAGTTTCACCCACAAAGACATGCTCAAACCCTGAAGAATCTGGTCTAGAATAGAGAGAGAGGAGAACGTAAGAAATTAGGCTGCTGTGATGTTACACTATCAGAACAAAACTATAACTATTCATAACTATTTTTTAAAAGTTGTTTTTAAAGGTCACATCTACACTCTACTATACTACTCTGAAAATAAATGCTCCAGTCACTTTTGAGTTTTCGGTACATTTTAAAAGTATATTACAGTCATACCAAAACAAATAAATCATGAAGATTTCATAACTGGGTTGTTTCAAATCAAATTGTTGTGAGGCCAGAGATTTATACTTCTGTGATTAACACAATAGAAGAAAGCACCTTCACCTTCATGTTTTCCATGACAGTCACTCATTTATATGCAAAAGTCTGAAAACCCCACAGCTAAAATTACGTTTTGATGATTTTCTTGGTGAAAACAGATACACATCCTCTAGACAGAACATAACTTTTATTTTAGTGCACTATTTTTCTGTTAATTCAGCAAATAAACAGTAAATGTGCATTAAAATCTTCACAATACAAAATCTTTGAAACTTCTGGAGGACATCAGGAGTATCATGAGCATTGCTACAGCTATGAGGACCAAACAAGGATCTTGGTGATAAATTAAAAATTACCTACCCTTCACTGTAAGTAGCATCTGATAGACATGCAGGTTTTTGCACGTACCTGCTAGATCCTCTCCTGGCGTACAACTCGAACCAGATGCGGTACAGCTGCTTTTTGAACTCAGCCATGTCCTCTGGGGAAAGCTTTTTGTCCACTAAATATTTATGGACAATCTGAAACAAATTAAATCAACAAATACACGACATGTCAAGCTTTCTGTGGCAAGCAGTTTAGACTGGCACGTCACTGAACGTGACACAAGAAAAAAGATTTGTTCTTTTTTCTTGTGTAAGAATAAGAATAAGACAATAATGACAAAAATGGTAAATAATATAGGGGCAATTCAGCAAAAATCTATTCAAGATAATACTCAGTCTGAGGCAAGTGTATGATTTAGGCACAATAAGCTTTCGATACTTATTAGCCACTTAAAAAATGCTTTGATCTTAACACAATCATAAAGCAATGTCTCAAGACTTCAAGCAATGCATAACAATTTAATGAATGCATCTGACACCTGATTCCTATCACCCCCACTAAAAATAACTGAAATCCTTGTTTAATACCTTACAAAATCTAACAAAAAGCTCCCCATTTTGGGCACCTTCATTGTAGGAGTCTTTACAATGGAGTCCAGAAACTTGTGATTCTCTGCCTCCTCCTCTGGAGTCACAACCTCAGGCTCACCAGTATCACTCTCATAATTGTCCAGAAGTGAAATAAAAGCTGAAAAGTAAATTATTCAAAAGGTGGGATTTGTTACTACTATATATTTTTTTCTCCATCATTATCTGCAACAGTATTCTTCAAAATGAAAGACACATTATCCACCACACTGCACTGATTAATGTTCTGATCACATATTTAATGGTTTTACATGATATGCTTCATATTTTTTAAGAAGAAGAAGAAAAGGAAGAAAGTAGAGATGAAGAAGTAGAAGAGACAAAGAAGATGAAAAAAGTAGAAGACATTTTCTTCGTTTTACCCAAGAAGGTCTCTTTTTTGAAAATGGTTTCATCAACATATGTGAACAAAGGGAAGCCAGCTGCATCGTTACCATCGTTCATGACTGACAGGTTACCAGCTTTGCCCTGTGGAAAAGAGAAGAGGCAGAGGAGCTTGCTACAGCCAGTTCACTGGTATTAGTTTTGCCTGTTCCAGTCAGCGTGAATCATAAACCTTTTCATGGTCCTTCTTCATTTCAGTGTATATTTGAGTGAAACAAGGTACCGGAGGTACAAGGTATGGTGGTGGTGAAGTCTTTAAGCTAGCTAAGAAATAAGCAACAAGTACAATGTGAAGCTGATCAGTTTGGCTGAGGCAATTAAATACTAACAGACATTACCACTAAAATATGACTTTTAACTTCATTCTCTAATATGAGGTTGGCTAAGAAATGTTTCCTTATTTGTTAGCCAAGTAGCTAATGCTCACGCAGTCTCAAGACAAATGTAAGCATTAACCTGCAATAACTCCACGTGATACAGTTACACAACAGCATTGTTTTATGTTAGTGTAGTTGTCATAGTGTTCCAGCTAAGTAATGATAACTAAGAATACAGATAACCAACCAGCCCCCGAGCCTTGGGTTAAAACTGCCAAGAGTTGAAAAAAAAATATGAAAAAGAACAACTCATTTTTAAAAAGTTATTAGCTGTCAATCAAATTTTAAGGCTAGTGACATGACTAGATTTAAGGGAGGATTACAGCAAAACAATTACAATCAATTACAGTCTTCAATTACAATCAATTGTGCTTAATATGACTGGGTTAATGGCCCTTCATGCTGCATTCATTGCCTTCGTGACAATCAACATTGGCTAAGATGGCAACCCAACTTATTTTTATCTGCTCTTGAATATTCACTTCTAGCCAAAAAGTACATTAGTTAGATCAAGTGTCTTTGGAAGACTCCACAATGAGCAATGTAGACCATGAAAATAATCAAGATGGTTCTGACTGGTTCCAGAAACAGATGAGATGACATTTCTCCAAGAACAATGTCCCCATTGTGCTTGGACAAACCAATTTGTTAAATTATGCAAACAATCTTAAGAAACCTAATATTCTTGTGGGAGTAATGAAGGTTTATATTATTCTGCGAGTCTGGACAAGAAGCAACATGAACTTTAGTTATAGTGGTTCTCCTTGTGAGATTGCTAAAAGATACAATAATTTGGTCTCTCTGGCCTCTTAATCTTAGTGGCAGGCAATTCATGCAACAAATATTAAAAAATTACAGATTTTCAATGTTTCCAAAGAAAAAGTAAGTGCAGACTTCTATAAAGTTAACACTGGAAAAAATGACACCTTTGGGGGGTTATTACTTGCAGAGATATGCGATAGTCTGTCCCAGGCTTCAGGCGATTGACATCATTGTCCCAAAGCTCCTGTACCATAGCTGAGAGCTCTCGGTCACTTTCAATCATAGTGTCTGTCCAAGTCTCTACAGAACCCAAAGTGTGAAAACAAACCTGTCAAGTAGAGAAAAGTGATTAACACAATTTGTCAGTAGAACATCACTGTTTGTGGCAAATGACTTGGAACCCAAGTTAACCCCTTAAATGGAAACCTGTAAGTGGGCGCAAAATTCAGTTTCTTTTAAGTTGATAACTCTTAAATAGAGCGCAGAGGCTCACATCAAAGAAACAAAACCAGTCAGGGCAGAACTCATCAAAATGTTGCCGTTATTTCACAATAACTTGAAATAAATTATTTTATAAATTAACATACATTCTAAAAACTGACAATGGTGCACGTTTCAATTAGATGAAGTAAAATGTCTTATTATAAGCACAACTTAAAGGGGAATTCCACTTATTTTTCCAACCTCTCCATGAGAGAACTTTTTGGAGGCTTTAAATTTCCATTGCTGTTTCTTTACAGAGCACTTTATTTCAAAGATTTAACTTATTCATTTTTTATCTGTAATACTAGTAACCCTTTAAAATTCATTTGTGATGTAACCTTCATTGGTACTTAAGCATGACAGCGCCACTATTCCAAAAGGCACTCTACGGATCCAAATACACTCACCTCGTTCCGTAGTGTGAGCAGTAAACACTTCTGGCTGACTGCAGGGCGTTTTGGCTAGCACTCCAGGCATGCGGGCTGGATGGGAAAGATGTGGCTGCACCCTCCTACAGCACGAGGCTGCAGCAGTGAGAGGGCCCATTCCAAAGGGTTAGCCCATGTCAGCAACTCTAGCCAAAGGGATTAAAAGCAGGTCGTGGTGCTTTTGAATGTGCCACTACAATGAGGACAGGGGAAGGTCTTTGTATCTATCCCCCCACCCCCCCAATGAGCATTGTGTGCATGAGACTCTGTGTTATCATTTCGAACAAACCCTGTTACTACAACCTAGGGATAGACATTATGATGATGTTGTCACTGGTTGAAAAACACTGTTTAGACCAATTATAGAGAATGTTTGCTCATAAGTATCTGACTACCTTTCTGGCCTTTAAGAAATTCTAGGAGTCGGTCTTACAAAGTATGTTCAACTTAGTCAAGCATGTTCATCTAGAAAAAATCATCAAACAAGCCCCTGCTCTGCAAAACTACCCCAGGCCATATATCATTTCTAACTAAAGATAACACCCGTGAAGCATGAAGTCAGTCCATCAACATCACAAAATATTAAGCATAAAAAGGCAGAGATCTGTGGAGTTGACATGTACATTTACTGTGGCAATATACGAATGACTTTG
Organism: Brachypetersius gabonensis; assembly: GCA_037577145.1. Classification (NCBI taxonomy): domain Eukaryota; kingdom Metazoa; phylum Chordata; class Actinopteri; order Characiformes; family Alestidae; genus Brachypetersius; species Brachypetersius gabonensis. The sequence continues at coordinate 5,382 of JBBJLR010111085.1, read as the reverse complement.
ACACAGAATATAATGAAATAAAGCATATACAAGTCTTCACCTTGTACAAATGAACAAATGAATAAGGAGTTCCATTTGGCATTGTTTGCTTCAGTGAAACAGAAGGACAACAGAAACACCAGGATGTACACTATTAATTTCCGAATAAGAGATAACTGACTGATTCTCCTCAAACAGAAAACAAGCATCACTTGGCTTGTTAGCCCTGTCTTATGTTAATCAAAATGTCCTTCTTAAACAAAATGACCCAGAAGGGATGCTTTCCTTTGGGCAACAGATGCTATACAGCAGGAAGATAAAGAAATAGTGCTCTGTGTGAAGGGCAGTCAAAATGGTAGGCCACAAGCAACAGGCACCTTTTTTAATCATCAAATTCATCGTCCCCTTCTATCCCCTGGAACAATCTGGAAAGCAAACAAAAATGTATCAGGAACATGAGAAAAATATTGCACTCCTAAAGAAAAATGACAAATTTAAATGAGAAATCCAGTTCAATGGCAGCTCTCAAGATGTGGGTTATCTTGACCAGCAAATAAAGTCAAGTTTATGTCCAAATTTAGGTGTTGGAAGAAAGCACAAATTGTAATGGCTAGACAGCTGGGTCTGAGTATCTCCAAAATTACATGCATTGTTTGGTGTTCCTATGGGGTGAAATATGAGATATCCTCCTTAAACACAGTACAGACCCCTCGATGGCAATGGTGTTCCCCAATCACCCCTTTCAGCAGGGCAATGTGTCCTGCTGCACTGCAAAAATAGTTTTGAAATGTTATAGAATTGTTCTGAAGAGTCTTATGAAGTTGGCCTCAAAATTTCTCAGATCTTAATCTGATTGAGAATTTGTGGGACAAGCTGGACAAAAAGGTTCAGTCCATTCAGGTCAACCTTCCAACTCACTGGACTTAAAAGGTCTACTACTAACCTCCTGGTGCCAAATACCACAACACATTTTCAGAGATCTTGTGGAGTCAAAGCTGTTTTGCACAGACATGGTGGTCTACACAATATTAGGCAGGTGGTTTTAATGAGTTGGTTGATTAGTGTATTTATGTGCATATAGGCTTGATTTGTTCAGTCAAGTCTTGTTTATTGTTTACTGTTTCCAATTACTACAATTAGTAACAGCATATAATGAATCCAACCATGGATCAAACAAACCATTCCAAAACCTGAAAATTGAAAACTATTTACAGTGTAATATAGTCCAACTAGGAACCCTTTGGAACAGGACAAAGAGGCAAGCAAGTAAAGTGTAAAGTGACCACTGTGTCATATGTGAACACACCATAGCACACAGTGTGAACAGTGTAAAATTCTCTCTGTATTTTGCCCATTCACCAAGTGAAGCAGCTGACAGCCAGGAACACAGCGCCCGGGAAGCAGTGTGTAGGGATGATACCTAGCTCAAGAGTACCTCAGTGGTGCTTAGCAATCTTTGAAATCAAACCCACAACGTTCTGATCGCAGGGTGAACGCCTAAACCACTAGGCCAGAAGCTGCCCCAAAAGCTTTGCTTTGGTGAAAAATGAAACTGATACAGTTTTACCAAAAGGCCTGTAGAGTGATAAAGTAATTTATCACAGTATTGTACAATACAGTGACCAGCAAGTGGTGGTTTTATATAGTCCAAATGCACGTACTGTTGGAAGCAGTTGTTTTTGGGGTCATTGAAGTGTTCGTAAGTCTTGCCTTTGGGCAAGGATACCAGACAGAGCCAACAAAATGACTGACGGCAGGAAGAGCAGGTCATCATATTACAGCCATCTGTCTTCTGCAGAGTAAAGAAAACAGAAGAACTAAAAATACAGTTTACAACAGGTCATATTTCAATGTAATACAAGGCCATAGTAATGTATTTAGGTTATCAATATAAGATCAAGTAACTGATATGAGCTTCCAATCATTCCATTTAAAATAGAAATTATGAAATCAAAATTTGTAGATTCAGATTATTTCTCAGTTGTAGATCACTGAAACAAGTGGAGAATGTTTTGAAAGTATGGATGCTATACTACAAAATTTTAGTAAATGTAAGCAAAAGACAAGATATTTATGAATATTGGCATTATTTTATTGGGCCATACTTTTTCATTCTTTTCAAAGACTGCTGCTGAATTTAATTTCTTCTGTGATGGAAAAACCTAGATTTGCACAGATTTATCCTGCTGTGTGATTCAGAGTGCTGGTTCACCTGGATGTGAGTACCACAGTAAGGGCACTTTTTAGAATTGTCCTTCAGCCACTCCCTGCTGTAAGTCTCCTCCAATAAACGCTGGATAACATGTTTCCCATAGCGCTGCTCCAAAAATTTCTGCTGCTCTTTAGTGGCAGACAGATACTCCTCCTTCAGGTTGCAGAGTTCATCTAGGAATGACACATGTCCCTGTTTACTTTTATCAGAAGCTTAAAAATATGTACTCAGAACCACATAGCAGACCAGTTTTCTGGGAGACATTTTGTATGTTCTTTCTAGAAGGTGACCAGTAATTAGTGTGTAGGGAACTGGAATTTAAACTAATTTATACTCCAAATCAGGCAAGACATGTTCATTGTCTGTGTCCTTTAGCTTAAAACTGAAGCTGTGAGGCTGATGTTGGCAAGTAGTGATCTCACAAATTGTTTTTAATTTTTAGCTGTGCACTGCATTTTGTCTGCTTCCCTATAGAACAGCATGTCATGCGGTGTCAGAAACCACATAACCACATCTATTCCAGATATCTAACAATATGATATTGTCTTAGGCACACGTGAGATAATTCAGCACCATAAACATTGTTCTAATGTCACACAACATGCAAAAGCTCTGCCTTACCGACTGTGGGTAAGCAGTGGAACGGGCCGTGGTAGGCGCGTCTGCACAAAGTGCAGAAGGCATAGCGGCAGGAAGGACAAAGACCCATGGTGGTGTTTGGTTCTAACATCACAGCCATGCAGCACATCGAGCGTGGGCAGTATACCACATCCGCCATCTGGTCCAGGCTGGACTGCAGGAGGAGGCGGTCATAGCGTACATAACTGTCCTCTTCCACGAGAAGCTTTACCTGTAATTCAGGTGTGACACATCAGGCATTCAGATTACAAACCTCACTGCTCAAATACAATCTTTCACATTCATGAAATCACTGATGCGAGAGACACAATTTTGACGTTATTGCCATTGTTTCACTTGATGAAAGGGTTAAATGCAGAGACAGAATTTCACTGTATGTTGTACTTGTATGACTATGCATGTGACAGACTCTTCTTCCCTGTTCCAGACTCTTCGTGATGGACTCCAAACCGGATGGAAGAATTTGCTCAGGCAATGATTTTAGGTGGCTGAAGCAAATTTCAGCCACCCCATGCCCATGGTGGATTATCTGATAAAGCGATTTGGACAGACTCACTAAATCTCCCCTCTGGACCTGACTATAAAGTATTGGCAGATGGTCCTGGACCCGACTTGCAGCTCTTCTTTATCCTACAAACTGATGCATCAAAGACTGGCCTTAGGATGGTCTCATCATAAGTATTCAATGGGGAGGAGCAACCCATGCTTTATGTGAGTAGAAAACTGGCCCCCCGCCCAGTCTTGTTATGCAGCTATTGAAGAGACTTGGTTCAGCTGCATTTCTTACCATGACCCTCTTTACCATTCACTGCCTCTCTGGACATTCTGCACACCCTTTCACCACACTCCATCACTCCCATTACTTTAAATAAACCTGTGTGAAAATGCTCTATTTCTCTCAGAGGACTATAGCAATTACAAATGTTTTTGTACACACATAGGATCAACACAAAAAAAGCAGAAAAAAAGCCAGTTAAAGCCAGTTAAAATGGAGAAAAGCTGCCTCTCTGCTTTTTTCGTGTTGATCCAATGCACATAATGAAATAAGTGACATCTTTATCCACTTGCTGCAGAATACACATGTATTATTTACATATCACATTACTAAATGCCTTTTTAATGGATGTATACTATTTTAAACACTAATATGGTATTGTGCAGTCTGGGGTACAGGCTTTGTGTCTGTGACTGTAAATGTGGAACTGGAAAGAGAGTAAGAGGCAAAACACAAAAATCAAGTCTCATGTCAGCATCTTGAAAACACTTCACAATTCTGTAACATATTGTAACAGATTACAACAGATTACTTCAGGTTACAATCGTAGCTCTAATCATCTGATACCATGAGTAAGATATATTACTATGTGTATGATTCTCTGAGCAATCCTCAGAAGCTTTTATTTCAATATGCCAGCCCGTACCAGTTGGCAGCCTGTGGGTAAATGAAATGGACCCAACTGAATATTACACAGCTGACAAAATGATCTCACCTCTTTCTCAGCTCATGAGGTTTTGAATTGGCCTTAAAAGCCCACCTTTTATGAGCCAGACAATACATCAAGTTAAAATCATACAAGTCTTTTAGAGGGTAAACTACTTTTGTTGCTTCCTTTCTAATGACACACATGCAAGGAACACAACACATATTTCTCTCTACAGAGAAATATTAAGATGTACTCTGCTACAACTAGTAACACATGTATGCCATCTGCTGGTACAAGCAAGAACCACCTCTTGGCTAGAAATATAGGAACGACCGCACCATCCAGGTTGCAACTGACCTGTAAAGTAAGTTGCCCACGTAAGTCTGAAGAGAACTCCACTTGTGCCTAGTTGTGTTCCCCCCGGGGCCAAAAATCAGGCTACAGTTTATCTACTCTTGCAAGAGATTAGTGCACAATGTTCCTGTTGTTGAACAGCTTTATAAAAAAGTTAGGTTTTTTAATAACCATGGACAAACTCCTACTTAACAATGTCCGTTTCAGCAGCGAGTCAATAGTGACTAGCATGATGTAAGATATTCTGAGGGCTATGGACTATATATACTGGATTGCTTTTCCTTATGACAACCAACATGAACCTCACCTTTATGAATACATCATAAAAAACCTTTTAGAACAAAATCTAACACCACACCTTTCACAAAATGTTTCAAACAAAAGGTGAATAATTCGTAAAGCACTAACATAGTTTGGCTAAATCAAAATTTATGCTAGCTGCACATAGTAAAGATAAATATTATTGTTTTAATTGCATCACGCTAGGTTTAAAACTGTGTATGTTTAAACAGTAAAATAAGATTCAATATCTAAAATCTGACTTTAGGTTTGTTGATACTTGAATATATTGTTGATATTGAATAATATAATTGAACTAATATCTAACTGCTGTAAAATGGGATTCCATTTGACTCACTGAACAACACATACAGAGTTATTAGAACATACCTGTGAGGGTGTGGCCACAGTGGTGCATTTCGGTTCAGGGCAATTTAGGCACTGAACTTTGCCGTCTTGTATTTGGACCTCAAAGTACTCCTTCATGCAGCCCTT
>JBBJLR010111038.1:0-21835 GCA_037577145.1 Brachypetersius gabonensis | reverse complement strand
AATAAATAGCAAGAAGAAAGCAGTAAAAAAGATTTTGTATTGAAATGTAGTTGATACAGTTGTTTGAGCTGGTTAGAAGAACATGGTTCTTCTATTCTCTATACCTCCAGTAATGGACATGTAAGATGAAATGAAATCTGATTTAATTTATAATATTGATATTGATTGAATTTCTGATAACATGGCTCAGTGCTGCTATAATAGTGGCATAAATGCAGTGCCATGGAGAAATACAACCTTAACAAAAATCTAATTATATTGTGAGTAATCTGGCCAAAATTGTTACATTTAAAATATGCTTTGATTTGATTAGCAATTATGGACAGCAGTCGCCCATGGCCTCTGACCTGAAATGGTCGTTCTCCAGTGTGAATCCGAAGATGCACATTAAGTGAAGATGCAGTAGTGAAACTTTTGCCACACTGTTGGCAGTGGTGGGGACAGGGCTTTGTGTCAGTTCCGATGGCATCAGTTTCTGGGTTCAGTGGGCCGTGGCTGAGCATGTGATCTTGCAGGGCAGAGCTGGAGGTAAAACATCGTTTGCAAGGCAGCAGGGGGCAGCGCAGGGGTGTCTGCCCAGAATGGGACAGTCTATGAAGGTCGAGACCTTCTTGTGTCACGCAGCGATGACCACAAAGTTCACAAAATAGTTTCCCTGTTCTCCTATCCCCACCACAATTCCTCTTCTTAGCCACATGCAAGACAGAACACTCTGTCTCTTGACCTGAGGAGTCCCTCTGCTTGCATAGTAGCAGGTGGACGTCCAGTGAAGTTTGATCTGAGAACTGGTCAGAGCAGGAAGGGCAAGAAAGTGGCTGCTTTCCTGGGGAGTTACAGAAATTAGGTTACAAAAGAGTACTGCGAAATACAGAAAAGAAATACTCAAAGTACTCTTTAGGATAAATGAATGCTAAAAATCAGGGTGTCATTTTAAGTTGTGTAATTAATCTCCTTTCAAATAAACAGCTTTACATTAAAAAGAACCATTTACTTTTGGGTCATTCTCACAGAACAAACTCTATCATCCATTAACATTACACAAATGAACAACATTCATATAAATAAATAGTTCTTTTGAAACTGTACGTGGCAGAGCAAAAATTAATTATCAAATCATGAAATTATAAGATTACTAAAATATTTTTTTTACATCTATTTCTAATTACTTATTCTAAGTGCTTATTATTAATGAGTTAGTTAGCAAATAATAAAGCAGTTTTATTAATATGGTCTATCACTAAAAGATTTACAGTTAAGAGCATCTATTCCTTAACTTCATCATCAGCATGACATTTTAATCAGATCCCCATGTTCTGTCACTCTCCATCATTTCCTTCATCATTTCATAAGCTGTAATGTTACAAGGGAATGACACCATACAAGGTGCAAAATATGATTTGGGCTTCTTTATTAGTCAGCATGAAAGATAATGGCATGTCCAAGCTTTTTTTCCTTCAACTGCTACATTGGTCTGTCACCCTCTGATGTTTCATACTGCACTAAAGTGCCTTAATAACAGTAACAAAGCAAGACAGAGAGACGACATAAATCAGTTGCTAATGGGCCAAGCAGAGAGGCAACAGCACAGCGTTCCAGATCCATCACGCATAGCGAAGCAGGGCAGGCGGCACTGGGCAAGTGGTAAGACAAGCGGAGCCACAGGGCATGGGACAGCTCGATGTTTCCGCTCTGCTATCTCTTCACTTCGTCTTTTCCTCTGCCACCTCTGCGCTCAGAGTGAGTTTGCTTTATTTTTCAGACAAGGAAAAACTTTGTGTTTATTAATGCAATTATGCCAAAAAAGCAGTGAGGTGATGTTTTTTTTTCTCTTAATCTTTCTTGACTTCTCATATAGGTCAAATGAAGTCATGTGTTTGCAGGCAACTGTTAAATGTGTGTGGGGTCAGCTCTGCAGACATGCAAGGAGGTGGAAAGTCATGGTTTATGCAAATAAAATCAGGTAGGAATATTCTGACCGTGAACACGGGCAGGGGATGTGTTTTATACACACAGATGGATGCATTGCAGTCAAACAGGGGGTAGATAAAAGAATCACCCCCTTCAAAATATTCACACTTTGTTGCTTTGCAGCCTGAAATGATCACACACACACACACACACACACACACACACACACACACACACACACACACACATCCAGCTATATTTACTCAATGTCGCTTATAACATCCAAGCGAAAGACAGCAACAGTTTAGGAAAAAAACAGAATCCCTGTCATCTCAATCAGGGGTAATTATTCCATTTCTCTATTGCACAACAAGCTGACTGGCTTCCACCTGTGATCAACTGTAATCGCTTTGATTCTCTCAGCACAAACACAGTTATTCCCGGCACATTCCAGTGATTGGTAGTGCAACTGAAAGCAAACAATCAAAAGATATCAGCCATAAAGCTGTGGAATGACATAGGAGCACAGTTAAGTCTATAATTAAGAATTTTAAAGTGATTGTTATTTCTAGGACCCACCCCAGATCAGGCTGTCCCTCCAAACTGGAAGGAAGAGCGAGGAGGAAACTGGTGAGAGAGGCTACCAAGAGGTCGATGGCAACTTTGAAGCAGTTAAAGGAATTTATGGCAAAGAGTGGTCGTTGTGTGCATTATCACAAGTCTTAAATTGAACTTTGTCAAAATGCACTTGATAATTCTGAGCAAATATGTGCTATGGTCAGATGAGATAAAGTGGCAAAGATTCTGCTAATAATCCAAAGAAAACCATAACTACAGTACAAGTGGTAGCATCCTGATGTGGGTGTGATTCTCTGCAGGGACACTTGTTAGGATAGAAGAAAAAATGGGTGGGGCAAAACGCCGCCAGATTAAATGAGGTTTCCTTCTGCCAGAAAGTGGGGAAGAAGGAGGGCAGCAGCCTAATGGGTAAAACATTTGCCTGTGAACCTGATGACCACAACGTTGCAGGTTCAAACCCCTACTTTCTACCATTGTGGCCATGAGCAATACACTTAATCCTCAGTTGCTCCAGGGGGACTGTCCCTATAACTAATGTTTTTAAGTTGCTTTGGATAAGGACATCTGCCAAATGTAGAACTACTGAAATCTACTAAGGTTCACCATAACGATAACCATAACTAAGGTTCCAACATAACAATGTCCCAAAGCATACAGCAAAACTGACCACACAGAGGCTGAAGGAGAAAAGGGTGAATGTATTTGGCTTAGAGTACAAACTTAAACCCTATTAAAAAACAGTGAAATTACTTGATCATTCTGCATTGAATACAGCTAGAAAACTAGTTTTTGTGCTTGTCTTCATTTGAGGCTGCAAAGTAACAAAAGCATGTGATTCTTTTCTATACCCACTCTAATGACGTGACTGTCATTAGCAGACCTCGAAAAAAGAGCAGCTTCGGTTCACTTGGGTTGAGTCACACAAACAAGCATGAAGGATGTGAACTCCATTTGTGAATATAGCATGTCTCACACATAAACAAATAACAAATAAACCCCCAATAATACAGAGCACAAACTATGCAAATGAACGTTGAATTTTAAGATTTTATTTTCTACCGTTAGCCTTTCTTGGAGAAGAGCAACTGCCTTGTATACTGATAGAACTCTATGATTTTATTTCCCGATCAGCCATGTTGGTGTTCTGTCATCTTCCCATGAGAAAGGATGACAATCATTTGTCATTCTTCCATGAGAAAATGACAGGTTGAATTATCTAGTGTACTCTAAACTGAACAGTGGTCTGATGTCACCTCCCTTTAGGAAATTATGCTTTGGAAGTATCTCTCAAACATTCAATTGGTTTGGGTGGTAGGGACATCTATATCCTCTCGATCTATTCTTCTGATATATTATTACTCACCTTTTCTCCCTTTTTGATGAGTTATTAGAAGGACTAATTTAACCACAATGGCAAAAAGTATGAGTGCGCATCCAGAAGCAAAGATTTAAAAATGTATCCCATAAAAACAAATGCAGGCCATTTCTAATGCAAGAAATGTCCCAGTGCATTTTTGCTGAACATCTCTCTTTTAACTTAAACTCAGCTTGGTGTTATTTTAGAGGAAGAGGCTGTGTGTCATCACTGGCCCTGTGTTTCTCTTTGCACATATGTGGTCAGCTAAGGACGAAGTGCAACATAATGGAAAAAAAGTCAAGCAACGCGATTGGGCCTCGTCAACATCAAAGCTAATGAGACGTGTCGCCTGGGGCATTACTTCCGCTTACGCACCCTAATTTATGAGCATACGCCCAGCCTGTTGCCCGGTCATGTCTGCATGGCTGGGCTGGGGCAGGTTCCCCCTGCCAGCACTTATCTGTGTTGTCCTAATTTGTATGTGCATGTGCTTGGAGTGGGCGTACAGGTCATGCAGCAGGCCACAGCTTTAAGCTGCACTAGACTGATCAAGAACAGAAGTAGCCCATTCTAGGTCCTATTGCTTGCGTGACTTGGCCAAAAGGGGCAAGACTCATTCTACTATGACTGATAGGGAGAGAAAAAGGACAAATAATAGTGTCTGACTAGTTCTGAGTGATGTAAAGGCAATGTAAGGGTAAAGGATTATATTTGGAGTGCAGTTTGAACAGCCATACATGCCTACACAAGCAACATACACAACACATCTGCGACATCACATGGTATCACCAGACAATTCAAACTGGTACTGCTTTCTTTCTTAGGTATTACCTGAGATTGAGGAACTACAAAGTAACCATTATTTAGTAATTAGTAAACATTTAATAGAAATAATTATTTGAAGTATTTTGAAAAATTATTCTTGGTGAGAGGAAGTACCAAGGCCATTAACCAAAATACATTGATCAGGTGTATAACCAGTCATAGTACATTAGTCATAGTACACTTTAATACATTACCCTTAACAAAAAATATAAAGATAAACCCGCATCCATACTGTACAGTTTACACTGAACTCCTGCAGTTCTAGAATGTAAATACCAATATTACGGTTGTACCGATTGCACTGTAGTTCATACATGGGCGTTTTCTTTGGTATGCACTGTCTTTACTTTAGTATAAGTAGGGTAAATACAATAATAATTTAATGTATTTTTTATTCATAAAAATAAAGTCAAATGTAGGAATAGTCACCAATCATTTTCACAGTTCAATAATTTACTGTTCATCCGGTGGCGAGTTGTATTGTATTAATAATTGGCACTAAAATACATGAGATGCCATGCCGAAATGCTGCGACAGAGCGAGAAAGATAGAGAGACAGCGAGAGAGACATAGGGACAGAGAGAGAGAGAGAAACAGAAACAGAGACAGAGAGAGAGTAAGAGAGTGGTTTATATTCAGCTTAATTTACTACCCTCAACAAAAATGTACACAGGGATGAACCCTCAATCCACGCGCTCCGGAAAAGTCCTGAACGACCACCGGTGCACTGGAACTTTTCCAGAGTGGCAGATTATCTGTATTTAAATCTCTCTCTCTTACTCTCTCCCTCTTTCTATCTCTCTCTCTCTCTCTCTCCCTCTCTGTCCTTCTCGCTCTGTCGCAGCATCTCGGCGTGGCACCTCGGCCCAACGGCCGCCCCTGTATACATTTTCGTTAAGGGAAATTTAGTAAGCTAAATTTAAAATTAAAGTGTTTCAAATTCAGTCATTTTTAATGTATTAAACTGTGTTAAAAATGAAATTAAAATGTTCTGGGAGTATATTTGGGGGAATATTTAGGGTTTACACTATATGTATATATACACTATATAGGCATTTTTAGGTATTTTTTCAGAGCGCACGGATTGGATTACTGTTTATGTTTTTAGTAAATTACAAATAGTTAAAATAAATTAGTTAAATAAAATGCCACGAAAAAAGGAAAAAATAAAAATGCCGAGAATATTTGCAGTGTCCCCGTTGTTATGGAGATTTCCGCATAAAACGATCAGTTTGGTTCTCATAAAAATCTGTGTGCGACTTACAGTATATATGAGATATAAGAGATATATGAGATATAAGAAAGAGGGGAGATGTAGAGTCTGATGGATTTTTGTGGCATTCAGTGGAGCACTTTATGCTGGTGTCCATGATGGACTGAAGTCTACACAATGCTTTCCTTTAATCCAAAGTTTCCACATTGTCACAGTCCTCACTCACCACTAAGCCTTCTTTCTTGATCAGTTGTTCATTCTCTTGATATCTGCCACTTTTATGCTGTCACCCCAGTACACCACAGCAGAGAAAATGGCACTGGCCACTATAGCCTTGTAGAACATTCACAACATGGTGTTGCAGACTCTAAAAGAGTTGATAAACACAATGGGGTCCTCTTGTATGTGGCCAGAATCCTTTGATCAGTCTAGCTTACTGTTCATGTACAGAATGTACTGTTCATGGTTAGTTTGTATATGAACTTTGTTAGAAGAAGAGGAAAATTAGTTTAGGGATGTGTTTGTGTGTGCGTTCAGGTTATGATTCAATTCTGACTGAGGAGTCGGACAAAACTCTCTTCCCTTCTGGCAGTGGAGGCCCATTCGCTACGGAACCTTTTACCAGACAAGAGAACGGAGAAGAGGGTTCATGGGGTCATCCACAGTGCTGGTGACTTTGTGGATGTAGCATCTGATGTAAATGTCTGTGGCAGATGGGAGAGAGACCCTGATCATCTTCACAGCTGTCTTTGCAATCCTCTGTAGGGTCTTGCAATACGAAATGAAACAATTTCTGTACCAAGCATTGATGCAGCTACAGAGAATACTCTCTACAGTCCCTCTGTAGAACACGGTGAAGATTCTGGCGCTCTGTTTCCACAAGAAGCAGAGATGCTGCTGGACTTTCTTGGTGATGGAGCTGGACTTGAGGGTCCACGAGAGGTTCTCCACGATGTGAACACCAAGGAACTGTTGATGTTCAGTAGAGAGTGTTCACATCATGCCTTCCTGAAGTCAACAACCATCTCTTTTGTTTTGTCCACATTCAGAGAAAGGTTGTTGGCACCTCACCAGTCCATTAGACATCAAACCTTTATCATTCCTGCTGATCAAACCCACCAAGGTCGTGTCATTGGCACACTTGATGATGTTGCTTGAGCTGTGCATTGCTAAGTAGTTGGGTCAGCAGTGTGAACAGCAGGGGACTGAGCACACAGTCCTGTGGGGCCCATGTGTGCAGCTTGGTAGGTCTGGAGATGCTTCTCCCAATTCTGACTGACATGTCCCAGTAAGTAAGTTCAGGATTCAGTTGCAGAGAGAGGTGTTCAGGCCCAGCAGTCTTAGCTTCCCAATGAGATGCGCAGGATAGATGTTGAATGGTGAACTGAAGTGTATGAGCAGTATTCTCACATAACTGTCCCATCTGTCCAGGACACTGACGACTTCTTTGGCACAGGGATGATGGTGGCGGTTTTGAAGTACGTTGGAATGACAGTGGGACTCAGAGAGTGATTGAAAATGTCTGTGAGAACTTCTGCCAGCTGGTCTGCACGTTCTCTGAGCACAAGACTAAGAATGTTGTCTGGTCTGGCAGCCTTCCATGGACTGAGTTTTCCCTCACATCAGCCAGGGTGGTCTTTCTCGCTGCCATGTCATTTTGTGCTTCAAACCAAGAATAGAAGCGATTCAGCACATCTGGAATGATGGTTTCACATAACATGCTGTATATCCCGAGTGTCCTTGAAGTGGCTGTGAATCTTCTGAGCATCTGCGCACTTCGCTGAACTGTTCTCAGGGCAGCTTTATCACCTGATCTGAAGGAGGAGTCTCAGGTTCTCAGCAGTGTGCACATCACCACAGTCATCAATTAATATATACATACACACATAAATGTATATATTATACATATATGGGGCAGCTGGTGGCCTAGTGGTTAGGGTGTTCGCCCTGCAATCAGGAAGTTTCGAATGCCTGCTAAGCATCTCTGAGGTACGCTGAGAAAGGTATGGTCCCTGCACACTGTTACCCAGGTGCTATATTCCTGGCTGACTTCTGCTTCACTTGGTTAATCGTTTAAATGCAGAGGAAGAATTTCATGCTGTTCACACCGTGTGCTATGGCATGTTCACGTATGACAGAATGGTCACTTTCACATATAAATATGTGTATCAATCCTTTGGACCCTCTGCAATTGGCATACCACCCCAACAAATCCATACTTCACACTACCCTGGCCTACCTCAACAATAAAAACTGCTATGCCAGGTGGTTATTTGTGAATTACAGCTCGGCATTTAATACTGTTCTACCACTCAAGCTGATCCAAAAGTTGCCAGGACTCCTGACCAACAGACTAGTTGACTCAGATTGATAGAAACATCTCGTCCACTCTGATCCTGAAGGCGGTGTTCTGAGCCTGCTGCCATACTCCTATATGACTGTGTGGCCTGATATGGCTCCAACACCATCATAAAGTGTTGATGAGATGGACTTCTGAGAGAAGGCTCCTGGCAGAGTAGACAATTACCCGCCTCTTAATGTCAACAAAACTAAGGAGCTGGTCATTGACTTACAGAAAAAGAATGCAGTTCATGACCACAGCTACATCAGAGAAGATTCTGTAGAGAAGGTCAAAACGCTTTAAATTCTTTGAAGCTTCTTTGTCACCATCAGTTCTAACCTCAAGTTGACAGAACACATGACACCATTAAAAAAGCCCACCGTCACCTTCACTGCCTCAAATGTGTGGGGAAAGCTCTGATGTTACATCCTGGTATGGCAGCTGCTCCACTCAGGACAAGGAAGCTCTGCAAAGGGTGGTAAGAACTGCTCAGATGATCATCAGCACTTCCTTTTCAGCTATCCTTTACCCCATGCGTTACCTCAGAAAGACAAACCTCATCATAAAGGTTCAGGGACAGCTTCTATTCCACCGCTATAAGACTGTTCAAAACACACTGATGTGAAATACTGCTGCTAAATATTACACTGTCATATTTGCATTTATTTGCTCTCTACCATGCTCAACAATCGAGACTGTCACTTTAATTGCTTCACACTATTTATGTAAATTGCTGAAGCATTCTCTGTATTGTAATCCCCAAACCTAACCCCCTGCAACACTTTATTTTGCTACCGTGCTCGGTCACATTTACTTACCACCTAATGATGAAGGTTATGCTTTGTCATTTGATTATATGTTGTCAGTTGATTTTGTTATACTGTAATGTCAGTTGTATTTATTGCCAATAGTCTATAGTCTATGGAGAAGCAATGAAGTAAGAATTTTATTGTACATTGTACTTAATAAAGGGGGCATTTGGCTGACACTGTTATCCAGAGCGACTCACAATCATTAGTTACAGAGACAGCCCCCCTGGAGCAACTGAGGGTTAAGTGTCTTGCTCAAGAATACAATGGTAGAAAGTGGATGTTTAAACCTGTGCCTTTTTGTTGTGGTCGTCAGGTTCACATGCAAGTTTTTTACTCACTAGGTCAGTGTTTTTCAAACCACTGTGCCGCGGCGCACTAGTGTACTGTGAGATAATGTGAGGTGTGCAGTGGAAAGTTATTGAATTTCACTTAATTGGTCTAAAAATGTAACAATATTCCATTGTCAAGTGACTGTGCTTTAAAGGAACGTAAAGCCTGTTTTCTTACATTAGCTGCCACCTACTGACAAGAAACAAGAGACGTGACGCAGCTTCAGTGATGCATGAGACAGTTAGCAGTGACAGTGACGGAGAAGTTTTTGAAAAGAAATAATCAGAACTCCGAACACGGCCCGGGACAAAATCAGACCCCGATGAAGGCTCTAGTATGGGATGTAGTCAAAAGACTGCGAACTCAAGGCATTACAATGAAAGCTACCTCTCATTCCCAAGTAAGCTTAAACACCATCTCCAAACGAAACACCTGGCACTTCAAAACAAACAGGCGTACTAATTTGCAAAGGAGTTTCCCAATCTGTCAAACAAAGCTATTTCAACATTAATCCCATTTTCCACAACATATCTGTGTGAGCTGAGCTTTTCAACCCTGACTGCTATAAAAACTAAAAACAGAGAGAGACTGAGAGCTGTTGAGGAAGAGCTTTGTGTGTCTTCAATTCCTCCCAGGATATCAGCTTTGTGTGCATCTAAACAAGCCCAGGTTTCACACCGAGTGAGTATAAATAAATTAAGAGGCTAAATTGCCATTATTTGGCATTTCAAAATATTTTGTCACTGTCATGGATGGTAATTACACTGACTATGAAATGATCATCATGTTACCCCCCAAAAACCACTTAATAAGTTGGATATATACAAACCAAAAACATCAACAATTGCTATCAATTTTGTTTTATTTAGGACAGCTAAACACTCAGTGGAAAACAGATGTCTGGTTTTGCTTGATAATTTCACTGGAACCTTACTGCAGCCCACACAAGAAAAAGATCCCATTCTCAAAATATCTCCAATGGTCACATATAGAGCAGCATACACTGTAAATCATTTCAAAGAATTATATTTGTGTTGCAATATAAAAATGCCAATGTTTAATCGCTTTTGATGATGACTGCAGTACACAGCTTTCATAGAATTTTTGCATCTATCTACTTCATATCAATTGGCTATGGTTGATGGCAGCATCATGATCCATGTCAGGCATCTGTCAGTGTCAAAAATTCTGATGAAATGGACTCCTTTATTAATTATAGTCAGGCAAAATATCACCTCATTTTATTGTCCTTTTGCACAGAGGTTCATTTATAGCCTAAAGGGTGCATGAATAGCTTGTTTTAAAATTGTGCTGTTCATATTGTGACAAGTAAATGTTTGACTGTTTAATACGCAATTCCTTAATTAGTTTTCATCTTGTGTTGCTATGTCAGATCCATTAATTTTGCTTGGATTTGTCTTGGTGCAGTTTTATTAACTTGTTTCCCCCAATTCCCCCAAGTATATAATGGTGCTTGCCATTATAAATCAGAACTGGTTCATAATGGCTTGCTTGGGGCTTGTCTTGCAAAGCACATTTAATCCTAGTTTTTGACAAAATTACATCTTCACAAAATCTAACAAATGATTTGATGTTAACTCGTTAAACAGCAGCAGGTAACAACCTCCTTTCTTATCCCAGATTCAGACAGTCTCCCCACAATTAATTTTGCGTATGTGTGCAAGAAAGTGTGATGTTTATGACAGACAGTTAATCATGTGAAACAGGAGGAAGGAAATGTGAGTGGCTTATTTCTCAAAGAGGGGCAGTCAAGTAATGTAAACCCATAGAAGGTAAAGGATTTAGAACTGGAAAGGGCAACACCGTTGCCACAGCCAATGTGTTACTTCTTATTATGTAATTGCTTTGTGTTGTCAAAATTTATTTACTTTGATTTGTTTATATTCTATAATACTACTTTTCAGCAGATAAAGTATGGACCCCACGAGGGTCACAAAGAAAAAAGTGATCTAATAAGCACCAGAAGGTTCTGGGGCCCTGACTAGTCCAAGAGCTGTTTATGATCTGAAATCTGAGACGTAACCTGCCCTGGAGCGGGTCAGGCGTGCAGCACTGGTTGCCATGGTGATGTTGCCTTGTAAAAAGTGGTCAACACTTCAAATTTGAAGGTCAGATAAACAAAGTAAGACAAAGGTATGAAGCCAAAGCCAGACTATTTTAGCTGCAGTACATATTAAGTGGCTGATTTTTTTTTCAAGAATGCAAAGTCTGAGATTCCTGACAGGATTTGTTAGGATCAACCTTTATCAGATAACTGTAAATGTGAAACACTCATCTGTGCTCCAGGAGCTGTGTTCGAGTATGACACTTATTTGTGCAGTCTGAACAAACAAACAGCATTCCTCGTGTTCCCTCTTGTTCGTCACCTTCGTCATCTTTTCCTTTGTTCCCCTCCAGCTCTCCATCCAGACCTTTTTCTGGTGCAGACTCTCTGCAGGCATGTAGCAGTTGATGCTTCTTGAGTGCACCCCGCTGCCTAGAGCTCTGCCCGCACTGCTGGCATACATGGGCTCACCAGGACAAGTGTGTTTGGCGATGATGACCCAGGTTGCTCTTGTAGACAAAGGTCTTGTGGTATACCTTGCAGCATTATGACTTCTAACCACTGTGATGTAGCATGTCATGTGGCAGCAGCACTTGAAAACCTGGCTGCAAGTTGGGCATGAAGCTTTTGGGTGTACTCACACTAGGCATGGTTGCAGTGAACCGGGGCCGATTATGATTGTCCCCCCTCCCCACTCACTCTCCACCTGGCCTGCACTCACACAGGGTTTCAGCATTCATGCCGGAGCACGCTTACGTCATTATCTTGCGACGGTTTCAGGATAAACAAGAATTTTGAGTCGTTTTGTCTGCAGTGGTTCACAGCCCTCTCATAGCCTGTTGCTAAACAGGTCTATCGCTTTTGTGGCACGAAAATTTTCACGCAATCGTGCTGCTCGTATGAGGAGGTTTGCAAGGTACCAGCTGAAGTGTTCATATTTCTCAAATCTGTCATTTCATATTTCAGGAGGATGGTTTTCATTTCATACTTTTGTGTCATGCTGCTACTATATTCAGTGCACATATATTTATTCTATGTACTTATTGGTTTACTGTGACCTAATTTTGTGCTGTTGTCAATAAAGTCATTTTGTTCATTTCAAGAACAGTGCAGGAGTATTTGCTAATAACACACAAAACATAAGATAATGCCCAAAAATGTTTTATTTATAAACTTAGAAGCAGGTCCCACAGGGACCTTCACAGAACACAACCATGTGAACCATGCTTTCTGATCCGTGCTCCAGCATGGTTAGCACTCAAACTACATATGAACCGCGCCTGAGTCCAACTGAACCGTGCTCTGGCACACCTCTTCCAAGCGGGCCAGGGACGGCTAAACGAACCGCACTCAGCACTCACACTAGTCAAACAAACCCCATTTGGTGGTCAAACGCTCTCGGGCACAATTCAAACTGCCTAGTGTGAGTACACCCTATGAGCTGTTTTCTATGACAGGTGATGTTGCAAAGGAGGCTGGGGCAGAATGTGGTAAAGGTGTGGAAGTTTGGGCTGTTTCAAGCATGGAGACCACATGCTCTTTAGAAACGACTGCAGGAGACAGACTTGAGTCACCTGCGAAACACATGAGGACACGTCACTACATGATAAGGTGGCATTATTCAAAAAGAACTTAACATAGACTTTAGACATAATGGTACCTGAACAAATTGTAAAACTAAAGTTGTCCAGTCAAAAATGACCCCACCGCCTCTTTCATCTCGTACCCTATACGTACCAGGCATACAATTGTTTGCTAATTTTGTGACTTTTCACCTTTCATTGCTATACACAACATGCTTACAAAGATCTTCTTTTATTGTTCACTTGAGTTTGTCAAGCACCCATTGTCGTACCGAGTACCAGTGGGGTCTTTTGTGACCCCACAACAAAATTAAAGGAGTAAGTCAAAGTATTTAATCTTTCTATGTGTTACATGCTCCTGTCAATCCAAATAAAGCTTGTTTTTTTAATTTACTGATACAATAGCGGTGTGGGGTTGTTTTTCAGGAGCTGGGCCTTAGGTCCAGTGAAAGGAATTCTGAATGCTTCAGCATAACAAGACATTTTAGACAGTTTCATGCTCCCAACTTTGTGGAAACAGTTTAGGGACAGCCCCTTCCTGTTCCAACAAGACTGTGCGCCAGTGCACAAAGCAAGGTCAATAAAGACATGGATGAGCGAGTTTGGTGTGGAGGAACTTGACTGGCTTGCAACCCGATAAAACACCTTTAAGATGAATTAGAGCCAGACCTTCTCATCCAACATCAGTGTCTGACCTCACAAATGTGCTTCTGGGAGAATGGTCAAAAATTCCCATAAACACACTCCTAAACCTTGTGGAGAGCTTGCTCAGAAGAGTTAAAGCTGTTAAAGGGTGGGCCGACATCAGATAAGATTGGGATGTCACTTAAGTTCATAGGAGTCTGAAGGCAGGTGAGCAAATACTTTTGGTAACATAGTGTATTTCTATGAAGGTACTTGTGTTCAGTGCCTATATTTTACATTTTTGCAAGATATGATTCAGATTTCGTGGCCTAGTACAATGTCGATTCACTTTCAGTCTGCCAAAATGTAGATGCCACTGCAGTAAACAGCAACCAGCGTTTCATGTTTTTAAATATTGTTATAGTTTTGGCTGATTTCTGATTTGGCTGATACCTATGAGAAAACATGGGGTCGTTTTTGACCCCATTGGTATTTAGAAGGTTACAAAATTTCCAGCAGAAGGAATGCCTAAGACAGCAAGACTGACCACTCACTTTAAGATTGTTAAATGATTATTAATTGTTGCCAGTAACAAGGTGTCACTCACCAAAAGACAAAAGTACTTCTCTAAGATTCTAACGCCGAATAACCCAAGCACTCTCTTTTCAACCATTTTTTTAAAACTCAAATATACTGGTCACTATAATTTGGTATTTTTCCAGGCCTCCTTAAGTTTATACAGTGAGACCAGCAAATTTAAATATGGTCAAAGTACAGTAAACTGCTGATGGGAACAACAGATGAGTTATTGCATGACTCAACTGTTTTGCTGCCTTAAGTGGTTTCATTCTCATCTGAGTGCTAAAAGTCCATGCCTAAATTGGTCAGATGTGTACTGGCAGCACAAGGGAAACAGGTGGTGTTAATGTCACGGCTGATTTGGTGTATATTACTTTGCATAATGCAAGAAATAGACATGTGCTTTTGTTTCCTCCTGAGCCAGGTCATTACCAGCAACACACAAGAGAATACCACACCTTTATGAAAGAATAAGTTGATTATTATTATCATTATTATTATTATTATTTTGAGTTCCGAGGGTTTTTTCAGTTCTTCTAGTTTAGTCAATTGCTGAATCCCATCTACTAGGTCTGGCTCATGCCATGTCATAGGACGATTCAATATACTAGGAAAACACTTAACTGTCAAAATCTGTTAGATGAGCTAACACACCACAGTTCCCTAGTACTGTGCAGTATAGGTGACAAACCTTCCCACCCAAAGAGAAAAGACAATGCCTCTCTCTTGGACTACCAGAAATGTAATGCTATGACATTGAAATGCAAGAGACCCTTAAGATTGTTTAAAAACCACAAACCTTTCAAGTTACATTAAAAGTGGTTTTTATTTCTCTAACAAAACATCTGTATTGCACTACTAAAATAAACATGAAAAATACAATTTTCACACTTAGGTAAGGCATCTCCACATCGTTACTGAGGAATTCCAACACATGGTTGGTCCTCTGGGCCACTGTGAAGGGTAAACCCACTCCTTTACTTCTGTGCTGCTGTCTGTGGTAGAGGTATTGGGTAGTACTCATGAACTCCTGACTGCAGACAACACAGCGGAGCAACACACGCTCAAGACCATGATGGGAGCTGCAGTGCGTTGCAAGTGCTTCCTCCGAGTTAAAGACTGTGCCACACGACTCAAATTCTAAAGGCCACAGCTTGTGTTTACACAATCATTTTTCATGGACTTTGAATGAAAATGGAGGTTTGTAAAAAACAATTGTAGATATGTTATATCTTGTGCCCTCATAATCATGATAATAGAGGAATGAAAAACATTGTAAATTACGTTTGAAGGATGGTCACTTGGTGTACAAATATGCAAGGGCATTTTCAAACTTAAGATATAAATTATATAAATAAAATACAATTTAATTGAATTGAAACTTTACTTTCTTCTTTCTTGAATTACCAGAATACAAACAGCCGAAAGGACCCTGGTCTGGTTTAGGAGGCACCCTGCATTTGTGTTTGGCAGACAAGTTACTTTCTGAACAACTTCGGGTTTTTCTCCCATTGGATTTTAATCAATGACTTTGACTCTATTGACAACAGCACAAAAATAGGTCACAGTAAACCAATAAGTACACAGAATAAATATACATGCACTGAATATAGTAGCACCATGACACAAAAGTATGAAATGAAAACCATTCTCCTAGTTGACTCTGGTCAGCAATGGTGAGAACATGTTTACCTAACCTCATCTTCAAGGAATACTCTGGCAGTTCTACCTAATTTGTCCAATAAGATATCTGCATTTTAGATATTGCACCCCATGGCTCCTATTTCCACCACTATAAGGAAATTTAAGTTGGTAAGTTTATATCATTTAATGTCAAAATACTCTAACATTGATCTTTAAATTTACCTTTAAATAGAGCTACCTTTCCTAGATATTTGACAGTAATAATTAAACCTTCTACATAATTCTAAAATAAGATGCATGTGACAGTTTTGCTGTGAGCCTACTGTCTGTGTGTCATAATATCTTGTGGAGGTTTATAAACTCTACTGAAGAGTTTATAAAAAAAAAAACACTGCTTCAGCTGTCATGTGCTCCATCAAAAAACAGCAAGCATTACGTTTGTGTTTTTCATTACTGTCTAAAGCTGAACACTTGTAGGGCGCCTCGTAGCAAAAGAACATATAGGAATCTTTTGCTCTCTTTCTGTAGAGTAATTAGCTTCCACAGCTGTGTCAGTGTAATCCAGAGTCATGTACCTCAAGGGTACATAAACAGACAGTTAAACCGTTCACAGTGTAGTTTGATCAAACAACACAGCTGTGCTAGCACAACAGGGAATTCATGTTCTCAGGGAGTGTAAACAGAGAATTAGACCATGCTTTAACGCTTATAGGGAATCTTAACCTAACACACTTGGGCCTTAGAGAAGCCAGAGACACAAATCCAGTATGATTACTTATTGTATTTGCATTGCAATCTAAATCAGCATTCTGTATTTGTGCCTATAATTACAAAGACACCTGTGGCTTGGTATTTGCCATGCAAGGAATCCTGGAGTAAACAAGGCCATATGTATGAAACGTAAATGTGACTAAACCATCGCATTGAATTATAAATTGAAGCAAAAAACTTTCATATTGATGCTTAAAGAAGACTATCTGCTGCTGGGCTAGAAACATTTATTGCTCTATATTGTGGATAAATTATTTAAAAAATAAATTTTAAACTCCCAGAAGAATATTGGCAGCTCATTAGCAGGCCTTTTCTGGAACTAAGGTGGCACAGACACCCCATTTATATTTGGGAAGAAGTGAATGAGCATGTATCTACAATACGTATAGCATGTCTGAGTCAGGGCACAAACATACCTCCAACCTCGTAATTACGTTATTACCTAGTCAAAAATCAATATGCTGCTGATAGAGCTCTAACAAAACCCATTAAAAAAAGACTAAATTACTTATACAGACACAAATTATAATCCTTAGGTATTTTCTTACATTGTCTGTCAATCGGATACAGAAATGGTTTCACACAGTGGTTTGAGCTCTTTTTTAAAAATATCTACAGTAGCAAGAAAGAGTATGTGAACCATTTGGAATTATATGGATTATGGATTGGCCATAACATGCGATCTGATCTTCCTTAAGTCACAACAATAGACAAACCCAGTCTAGAAACTAATACCACACAAATAATTATATGTTTTCATGTTTTTATTGAACACACCATGTAAACGTTCACAGTGCAGGTGGAAAAAGTATGTGAACCCCTAAACTAATGACATGCCCTACCCTATAAAAAACCCATCCGTTTCTGAGTTTGCTTTTCTCAAGAAGCATTGGCTGATGTGAACAATGCCTCACACAAAAGAGCTCTCAGAAGACCTACGATTAAGAATTCTTGACTTGTATAAAGCTGTAAAGGGTTATAAAAGTATCTCCAAAAGCCTTGATGTTCATCAGTCCGTGGTAAGTCTATGTCTATAAATGGAGAGCGTTCAGCACTGTCATTGTGTTCACAGCAGATGTTTTGTGTTTTTGTTAAATCAGAGAGTGTCCTTAGATAGTTTGGGTATTTAAGTTCCACTGTTTTACTGTTTGGTTGTCAGTCCACCTTCACCCTTACCCTGCTTTGTGTTCGTTCTGTTTCTTTCCTGGTTTCAAGCTCTGGCCCTCGTGCTGTCTTTCTTTGTATTTCGAAATAAAAAGAAGAGCATTTGACAATGGAAGTCTGCAACTGTGTCTCCTTTCAGAACGGGCATTGCCCAGTCAGGACACCTTGTCTTAACTGGAATAACTAGTCATAACTGGCACCTTTTTACAGACAAGAGAAACTAGCTGCTAAACCAGTCGTCAGAAACTAAATTTCTAGTAATATACTTTTTTCATTTTTGAAAAGACTCTTTCTTGTTTGTTCCAGGAGTTTGTTTCACACTAGGCATGGTTGCCGTGAACCGGGCCCGAGTACGATTGTCCCCGCTCCCCACTACCCCTCTGGCCCGCCTCCTCCGGCCCGCCCCCTCTGGCCCGCCCCCTCTGGCCCGCACTCACATAGGGTTTCAGCATTCATGCCGGAGCATGCTTACGTCATTATGATGCGACGGTTTCGGGATAAACAGGAAGAGCGGCGCTCTCGCTGAACACAATGGAGTCCATCACTCTGTTTACTTTGTTGGTAATAATTTTGAGTCGTTTGGTCCACGGTGGTCCACAGCCCTCTCTCAGCCTGTTGCTAAACAGGTCTATCGCTTTTGTGGCACGAAAATGGTTTTGGAGCGTTGCAAAAATGTGACGTCACGCGTCCTGATCCGTGCTCCTGAGACCAAAGCTGCGTCCGAAATCGCATACTTCCATACTACAGTGCGAAAAGCAGTATGCGAGGTGAGTAGTGTGTCCGAATTCATAGTATTTGAAAAACAGTAGGCGAGAAGAACCCGGATGACCTACTGCTTCCGGCCGAATTCCATTCATACTACCGTCATTCATACTATATAGAACGTACTATTTTGACGGTAGAGTAGTACGTACTAACTCAAATGTAGTACGTAATGTGTAGCATGCGATTTCGGACGCAGCCAAACTGAACCGTGCTCTGGTGCACCTCTTGCAAGCGGGCCAGGGACGGCTAAACGAACCGCACCCGGGCACTCGGAGCTCTCATACTAGTCATACGAACCGCGCTTTGGTGGTCAAACGCACTCAGGCACAATTCAAACTGTCTAGTGTTAGTACACCCTTAAAGGAGAATCAGTTAGAAATGGCTTAAGCTTTCAAACACATTCCATATAACTGAAGGAACTGTTCTTTTACAAGCAACATAAACTGAAACAGGCATTTTTGCATTTTTAAAACAGGTGCTGAATTGCAACGAGAGCAATTTTTTACGAATGGCTCCAAGTGAGCAGTTTTGTTTTACTGAGCATTTAATTTGAGTTAATTAAACAGAATATAAAATCTTCAACTGTAAAAGTAAGCAAAAACAAAAGCAGAACAGAAAAGAGAGAACAAATATGTGTTTGAGAAGCAAATTCTACTAGGAGTGGCGTTTTTGTCTTACCTGTGTATAGACAGCACAATGCCCTCATTAAGTGCACTCAGGTTGTGTCTAAATTTAGAAATTTAAAAGTAAAATGTACAGAAACGTGTGATCACACCACAGCCGAGCACACAGTGCGAACAATGTGAAATTCTTTCTCCGCATTAAACCCATTCACCAAGTGAAGCAGTGAGCAGCCAGGAACACAGTACCTGGAGAGCCGTGTATGGGGATGGTATCTTGCTCACTGGTACGTCAGTGGGGCCACGAGCAGGACTGGAATTCGAATCCATGACCACCTGATCGCAGGGACAACTTCCTAACCACTAGCCCACCAGCTGCCCCTAACGTTCAAATAACAATGTTACAATTGCAAGGTGGTACAACAGGTTAGATGTGTCTCAGAAACAGTGTTTAAAAATCTCCAGCAGCACTGCTGTGTGTGACCCACTCACACACACTCCACTACTACTAGTGTCACCGCTGTGCTAAGAATGATTCACCACCTAAACAAGTCCTGCTTGCTGGTGGTGCTGTGGAGGTCCTGACAATGGATGAAAGGAAAAAAGGAAGATAAATGATTCAAACAGATGAATCACAGCATGTAACTGTTTGCTGATTCAAGGTAGTTGTACCTCATGAAGTGGCTTTTTGGTGAACATCAGAGAATCATAAACTGATAGCACTGTGACTTATTTTATTCTTACCCAAAGACATGGAGTAATGTTTTTAAATACTTGTGCCCACTTATCATTTCCACTGTTTCATCAAACATTCTCTTATATAGCTGATACATTCTAGAATTTAGTGCTCTAGTGCAGTATTTTTCAGCTAGAGTCCCTCTTCTCTGCACATACACAGTATATGATTGAACGAACAGGGGTGAGGAGCCTCCAGGGCCAGGACTGGGCTGGAGTATACAAGTTTAATGTCTGTTTTTATTGGCTCTCTTATTTCTTTCGGAAATATCAAGTTCATGTCAAAGTCTTTAAAATACTTAGTCCTTAAAATACTTCAGCTTAATTGTAATACCATTAAATGTTTGTACAACCAACAGATTCCAGGGTGTTAGGGTATGTTTTAAAGATAGTTTTTGGCTCATGTGCACAGGGGGTGATGTTTTATTAGTAGAAGCCTGAAAAACTGTGAGAAATGTGTTGTGTTTTTTTTTATATTTAAATATAACAATATTGTGCCACGTTTAAATTCACTTAGCTCTCCAGTACAACCCATTCTTTAACCAATAATCGATGGAAATTGATGTAGAATAAATGGATGTATGTGCAAGATTTTATACACCTGTGATCAGTGGGTGAGAAGTAAACACCTAAACTCATCATCTGCATATTCTTGGTTATATCATATACTCCAGCCTGCAGCACTGCAGACTGTTCTGCCTCATTAAACACACCTGATTAGCTAGAACAGACACATCTTGAATTCAGGGAGTTAAAGGTGTATCTGTTCTTGCTAACCCCAGAATTGCTGTTGTCCAGTTGAAGCTCAGTTTGACATGCCTGCTATAGATCGTGTGAAGCAAAGTCTAGAGAGGTATGGTATTGCTGAGTTGCTGACAAGAAGAACACATGTACTGTATAGGTAGGTGATGTCATCCATCTTGGAGAGGCCTGTTGAAAACACACACACACAGTGATAGACCCAACCAAGATACCACTTGTGGGTATGGTCATAAAACTCAGAGAGTCAAAGGTGTTTGTTTGTTTGTTTGTTTATTTATTTATTTAAGGCTTGAAAAAAGGTCCAAGCATCCACGGGTGCAATCAAAGACTAGGCAGTAAGAAATAAGCAGACTAAAAAGGCAAAAAAATAAAAAATAAAAAAAACAGGAAGCAAAAATTACTTCCTGACTGCTAGCCTCTAGGGTAAATGTACCAATTAAACTCACCCAAATCATTGGTTGAACAGTTTTTAACTAAAAGGCATTATTTTTGCAGGAAAATAAGAAGTTACAATGACACATTAATCTCTCATTTAATAGTTTATAACTTCATTTGGAAAAACAAAAAGATATACAGCTTTAAATGCAAAAAGTCTGGGCTGTGCTTAATGGGTACAATTGTGAATTTAGTTGTAATTTTTAGCTTTCAAAATGGTCGCCGGGATGAGTGAACATTGGCAGGACGTTGTCAGAATATGCAGCAGCATGACTGGCTTAAGAATACAGGGAATGTTTAATAATAACTACATTTATTAATTTGATATCAAGCAGGATATTTTTTTCTTTACACTATTTGTGTTCAAAGTTGCTTACTGGGTACTTGAGCTTAACAGGGGCGTTTACCCTAGCCGACCTTTGTGTGGAAGCCCTAGCTTATGTGCAACATACACCTTTATTGGACTAAGTTTCTGCACCAGATCAGCCAATAAAAAGGGTTGCTACATAATACTTATGTAAAAATGTGTGTTTGTATAAATACATTTGACTGATAAGTGTGAGGCTGTCTTTAAATATTACCATTAGAAGTGGGCACAAAGGTCTGTATACATGTGCAAAGTAACTGTTTATGTGCAGCCACACCATGACCGACACACACACACACACACACACACACACACACACACACACACACACACACACACACACACACACACACACA
>JBBJLR010111033.1:0-21836 GCA_037577145.1 Brachypetersius gabonensis | reverse complement strand
ACACACACACACACACACACACACACACACACACACACACACACACACACACACACACACAGACACACACACACCAGCTTTTTTAAATCAATGAACATTGTAGCCCCTTCAGCTTGTTCTGGATTTGTTTTTTCTTATCAATAGCTGGAGCAAAATGAAGGGCTGCAAATGCTGCTCTTTGAATTGGAATGCTACCTCCAGGCTCAAGTGACTGTAATTTCTCTTCAACTCTATTGTCGCCTGAGAGCGAGGGTCCAACAGGAAATAGATATGAAGCAATGAGGAAATGAATGAGATTTCCACGTCTGAAGACTATGAATAGGATTTCTTGTCTATAGGGGCAATGCATTACTTACATACAGATTGTACAAAGAAGGTCAACATCCCCCCTACTTTACAGGGCATCTGTGTACAATATATTCAGTTACACACAATAGTTCACTTGCTGATGCACGATTTTCCAGTTTTCATCGACTATATTCATCATTTGCCGGGTTGGGACAACGGAACTGCTCCTGACCATTATATAATTTGGATGGTGGACCATTGTCAGCCCAGACAGTAGTTATAAAACAACATGCACTGTCTGTAAACCTTTCGGGCCAACTGGCATAAATCTACATAGAATCAGTGATCTACATTTTCCAAGGTGAAATAACCTCAGAACAGATTGAATCAGTCTACTAAAAAAAGACATTAGGAATGTTTATTCACATTAATTTCAGTTGTCATGACAGATGTTACAAATGTAGATGTTACAAAGCCTTTTAAATTCTGGCTTTCGGTGAAGTCACCATATTTTCTCAAATCAAATGACCCATTTGTTACAAGATGTCTGGGAAACACTATTAAGGGCAAGGACATATTTTGTATTACTGTTCCAAATAACAGACTATCATTTAGTTTAGATTAAGTGCAGGTCCAGTTTAAAGGATGACCATCAGTGGGTGATTTTTGAAGAACGCATTGAGTTTTTCAGGCAAAATAATTTGAGCACGGGACATGACAGCAAAAGCAAACTCACTATGGGAAGGAGTAAAGATAGAATAGGTAGTTCTAGCTCTACAGCTCACCAGGCCAATATAATTCTGGTAATGGTTCAAGAGTGCAACACAAAGCTGTGGAAAGCACTCGGAAATACATTTCCACCTGAGCCATGTTCCCCATGCAATTTGTGTATTTTACCTCCTATTGGCATCACTAGTAAAACTACATAAAGGTACCTTGAGTACCTTTAATAATAATAATAATTTTTATTTATATACCACCTTTCCAGGGCTCAAGGACGCTTTACAATGCATGTAAATAAAATGTATTGTTTGTTATTTTCATTATTATAAGCACTACATAACATTTATATGTGTACTAGAATATTTGTAAACAGCTTTTGGCAGTATTTGTGATATAAAATGAAGTAAGCTGACATTAAAGGCTAAAAATGACAAACACTGGTTTCATTTATAACAATGTTATGAAGTATTATTCATGTTTTAGTGAAATCACCAAATTTCTTTATGGCATTTTCGCTTTTGTTATGACTGGTATTGTTCATTGGTAAAAATTTCCAGAACAGAATCTACAGTGATGAGATAGATAGAGCTGCATGATCTTTTAATGGACTAGCAAAAAGGGCCTTTTAGCTCAAGCTCAGATTGGGCTTGTATTTAAAGGGAGATGATGTGATTCAGGTTGGGTCAGAGCGAAAGTCCTCAATCTGGGTTTTGGCTCAGAGCAAAATTTCCAGCCCACCAGTCCCAGAGTACAAACCCATGTAACAAAGTTTCAGATTGTATTTCCAATGATATGTTTAGTACAGCCTAACTGTCTTCAGTGTGTCAGAACCTTCAGACGATAGCCTCTCAGATATCGGACTCCTGCTTATTTCACCCATGGAATTCCATTACGATTCCAGATCAGGGAATTGTGCCTGTGAACATGGATAAAAGTCTTCCAGCTGAGGGAAGAAGCTCAGCAGCCATGACATCTTTCTTTTGTGTAAGCGGATTGAAAGACATAGTCACTGACTTTATCCCTCAGAGACTCCCCTCAGAGGCCGGAGCGGCTTCATATCCGAAACTCCAGCGAGGAAGATGATAGCACAGAGGAAATGAAAGCATTAAGTTCGTAGTGGATGACTTGCAAGAGCGCAGGGAGGAGATGGGCGGCCGGACCATAAAGCTGAAAGCTGCAATTCTGCCGCTCTTAAAAACTTTCTGCTTGGGTCCAAAGAAAGAGTTGTGGCTATCGATCCCTTTTAAAAGCATATGATTAGTTTGGGAATAACTTCACGGTGAAACTGTGATTAAAAGTCCTGCTGACCACCACACTTCCATCTCTATGAGTCATCAGTGCAGGCCTACTTTAGAATGCGCTGCTAGATTGGCTCTTTTGCTTGAGAAGAAGGAGCCTTGGGGCAGGAACAGTCAGGGCTTTACTGGGATGTTGATGTGGTAAATAGGCCCCAGCAATGTTATTTATTTTGGTTATTTAAGTTCGCCCAAGATCTCTTGGGCGATAGACAATATGGATGGACCGCTCTCATACACCTTTAATGACTGACTCAAGATATGGTTCTCCACACAGATATGTTTCTCCTGGGTTCGAATCGCTCCCCCAGCTCACAGCAAAGCATGCAGCACGCCATCACATAATCACAACACACTGCACTCTAGTGAAAATACCACTGCACACCAATATGTTTTTACCTCACACAGAAGAGGGAAAGGAGAGACAAACACAGCTACTCATATACATGCTTTCCTATCCTAACCAGCCAGTCATGTGCGTGAACAAAGAAAGAAAAAAGAAAATAGAAAGAAAAGGAAGACAAAGAAAACTATTAAAGAAAACAAACTTAATGGTTCTAAGGCTTCGACTGCTACCATGAGGTCCTCAGTGACCAAAGAAATAATTGATCTCAAACCTCTCTGGCAGTGCCCATAGTCCCACATGTGTGAGCCACGGTCCCTGACGATACATTTTCCGTCCGTCTCCAATGTCCGTCCTTATGCCGACTCCTCACAGCTCCATGGCACGACGTCTGTCCAACCCACCAGTCGTCCATCTCCCTGTGGCTCGCCTTGGCATCCTCCTCTCCTCCAGCGTGGCACACGACCTACAACACAGAGCACAGAGACCTCAGCCCAACCTCTACCCCTTTCGGCCCACGACCGGACCCTGTGAGGACCACTCCAGGACCCAGACTTTGCTCCTTTCAAAAGGTTCATGGCCAACTTGGAAGTATGCTTTGGGTTATTATCTTGCTTATTATCTTGCTGAAAACCTAAAGTGAGACTTGCTACAGATTTCTTTAAATTATTCTTTAAACAGTCAACATACCGCTCTTTTTTCATGACCTCATGAACACAAACAAGGTTCCCAGTGCCTGAGACAGCACAACAGCCACACAACATGATACTCCCTCCGCCATGTTTAACAGTGGGAACTGTGTTTTTAGGGTTGAAGGCCTCTCCCTTCCTTCTCCAAACAAAAGCAACATCCCTGTGCCCAAACAGCTCGAGTTTAGTCTCAACAGACCACAGACTTACAAAAGCAATTGTTTCAGCAATGGAGTATTTTTTGGATGGTGACCTCAAAGTCCTCCACGATAGACAGCTCTCACTGTCATCCTTGACACATCAATTCCAAAAGAGGCCAGATCAGCAACAATCACCTTGGCAGAGACCCGGGGATCCTTGTTGACATCTTTGATTATTTTTCTCTCCAAAGTCTCTGAAAGGTTGCGCTTTCGGCTACACCAAGGTTTTGTTGCAACAGATTTTCTAGACATTGTGTTCTAGACACTGTGAAGTGTTTGGAAATAGCAGTATAGCTTCCACTCTCACAATGAGACTCTACTATCCTCTCTCTGAGATCCGGACCAGTTTCTTTATTTTTTGACATGATGAAATTGCTTCTTACCAAAAGTGTCAGGGTAGTTTAAGTGCCACTAGCCCTGTTTACCAGAGTTCCTTCTGTAAAGGTGTGGTGTGAAATTTAATTGAGTGTTCAGGTGTGGTTTTGAAGCTAATAATTTGAGGCTAATAATTTTGAGGCTAATAATAGTCATTTTTCAGTTTTCTTGTTAAACTTCAGCACATCAGTAAAACAACAGTTGTTGTTATGGTCATTTCCATGACCATATTAAAGATTTTGTGTGATTTTTTATCATAATAATTCAAAGGCAAATAATTCTGACCTTAACTGTATATAGTGTAGATATAGTGAAGATCAAGTATCTAACTCAAATACAAGGTAAGTGGCCAGCAGGTGGACTCACAAGGTAGGTGTTTCTAATAAAGTGACCATTGATTGGAAGCACAAAGAATGTTTTTCTAATAAACTCTCAAGTGGAAGCACAGGGTGTTCCTAACATTGTGGCCAGTATGAGGTAGGCGTTTCTGGTAAAGTGGCCGTTAAGTTGACGTAGATGTTAGGTGTCTCTAATAAAGTGGCCCATGAATGGATGCTGGAGGTATGTCTTTCTAATAAAGAGATCAGTGAATGGAAACACAAGGTGTTTCTAATAAATTGGCCAGAAAACAGAGGCACAAAGTAGGAGTTTCCATTAAAGTGGCCAGAGATTGTATCTAGTATGTAACCTTGAAACCAGGCCGTAAAGGACAAGTTTAGTTAATTGAGAGCTTTCTACAAATTATATATAAAGGTGTGTAAACTCAATCAGATCATCCATTTGTCACAAGATGTCTGAGTAGCACTAGGACATGGACATGTTTTCTGTTTTCCTGGTCAAAGTGACCACCTGTCATTTAGCTGAAAGGATGGCTTTCCAAGTATGGCTTTGAAGAACCACAAGACATAGCAGCCAAAGTGAACTATGTGGAAAGGAGTAAAAACAGGGTAGTTTTAGCTCTATCACCAAACCAGCTTTGTTGAAGAAGGAAAAGACCATGCCACTGAGCTCATTTGCAGCAATTAATCTCATGCTGTGTTGCTGACAAGCATTCCTTTCCACCTTTACTGCCTCCATATGGCACCTGGTTAAATATACCCAACTCACACACCATATGAGTGGAGTCATCATGGACCCTCAACCGGGTTCTTTGCTCTTCCTGCCTATAGTTATCTCCTTCCAGCCTTCATTTTCTGCTCCATTTCAGGCTGAGGAGAACAGAGAGGAAAGGAGCTACATAATTAATCACTGTATCGGGCCTTTACAGTGAGGGCTGTGTCATAACCCAGGCTCTTGGCCTGCTTGCACTTTCTGACCAGCGAAGCTGCATACAGTATTAATGCGCTGGATGCTTTATGAGGCTCTTGCTGATCAGAGTTGGGCTCATAACACGGCCTTTAAGTCTACCTGCATGAGGGGTCCCCTGAGAGGGAACTCATTAGGGTCTGACGCTGCACCTTCGACGGGAAGTAATGGGTCACGTTGGCGTGTGCTGTTTATCTCGGGCCGTAGAAACTAACGATGCATGTGGGGGGGGGTTGTTTCAGAGCTGGATTTTGGGGTGGGGTGGGGCTTCCATTATTAGACCAAAAGCGTAGGCCACCACGTTCTTTATTAGAGGCTTTTGAAACTGCCTGATTGCTCGCAGCCTTGCACACAGCTGGAGGCTTATTTACTTATTGATGTTGCCATCATGCTCTGGGTGACTCGATGTTATTGTGTGCGCTTTACCATGCAGGGAGCAACTAAGTGAACAAGCTGGTCTGATTGGACCCTTTGGCTTCTCTGGTGATGGTTCAAAGGTGTGACACAATGCTGTCAGAAGCACTTTATTGAAAATATGCAATCAGGGGATCTTAGCAATACATTATGCCATCTGAGCCACATTCCCTAAGCTATTTTTGTATTTAAACCCCTGTTACCATCGTTGGCAACACTATTAGGAGAATACCTGAATAGGGTCTTGAGCACTGAGTGACATTTATTAATCAACACAAGTATTTAGAAGTTGCTTATGGCAGTATTTGCCAAATAAAGTGAAATGTTTTATTAACTAAATGACTAGGACCTTAAACTAAAATGGGCCTTAAATTAAAATAAGATCACAACCAAAATCAAACAATACTCATGTGGAGGAACACATGAAGCGGAGGTCTGGTTGTGAATACCATATCAGTCCTAAACTTTTAATGTATAAACAGATCTTAGCCTTTCCAAATTGTTTTTCTCTGAAAGGGCAAACCTACCATGAATGGTTCTTAATAGAATCTTTTTAACAGTATATTAAAGTATTCCTTTAGTGATTTAACTTGCAGAACTTTTTGGACCCAGTTTTGGATGTAGAACTGATCTACAGCCTTAAATACTCCATTACTTCCTAATGATGCCTCATAACAATGTTATTGATAGAGTATGTGTCCTTCATTGTAGCTGCATCTCCCCATCGATGTCAGTCAAGTCTGATTTATTTGTGGACTCTTAATGAATATTGAAGCATTACTTTATAAATATGTTATTCTGTGCTTATACGTGTGTTAGGAAGTTCTGGTGTAGGTAATCCTCCAAACAGTCGATCAAACCACCAACCTAAGCTGAACTGAGTCATGCTCGTTTAAATTCCAGTCTAAAGCTGGTGTCTTCCCAATGTATAATAACATTTATAACATTTAGACTTTCCAATGTTTCAGACGAATTCCTCAATCCATTGAGTTTGGCTTGAGGCAAGAAGTTTATCAGCCTTGGTGCAGCATTGAGTCATTGAGTCAACTCATGCTAACGCTCCAATGTGTCTCAATCTGCCAAAGTGGTCCAAATGCAGTCTAATGGCACAGGACTTTAGTCAATTAATTCACTGAGACCTCAGATGGACTCCTGGAAAGCGCCAAGGGAGCAGATGAGCATAGGGAGTGGAAGTATTTCATTTCGATGTTGCAAATTTGTCATCCCGAGCTTTTTGTAGGATGCTACAGATGCACAGAAATGTGCAGCCGAGGCTGAAAGTTGCCTTTGATCGTGCACCAGTGGCTCCCTATGGTGACATTACAGAGAGGCAGCAAAGCACGCAATTAGGGAAGTGGGAAGAGCTGCACTCGGCCAGAATGTGGTGTGTGTGTGTCTGTATGTGTATGTGGGTGTGTGTGTGTGTGTGTCTAAGGAGTGATGGCCAGATTACACAGTTGAGATGATATGAGTTCAGAGTAGTTGAGATCCAAATACTCCAATGCCAACACAAACACCATTTTCCAGATAAAAGCAAAGCTGGTCCCAGGTAAAGCTAACAACAAGAAGCTAGTGACATACAATAGCATGTTGAATCCATTCGCCATGCTGGCAGTCATTACTAGTCAGTGTGGAGTTTTAATTGGATTCCAAATCTCATTTACGTGTGATAATGTTCAGGAGCTGTTCTTACGTGATAAATCATTACTTTTTTATGTAGCCTTCAAAGCAATGTAAAATAAATTTTTGGGGAAGAAAAAAGGTCCAAGGGCAAAATCGAATCTCTTTAAATGTCAAGTTTTCTCAGGACCTCAGATTAAAACTGTTCTAATGGAATAAATGAGGCAGGCTGTGAGAACGGAAACATGCCTTTTTAACCTGACTCACATTTGCAGTCTTGTCAAGTTTTGACAAATATTCTACTGGGGACTTTCCTCTCTAATTGCACTCATGAGGTCATTCACTGGTTCAGGGCCTTGAGATACCATCATACTGATTAAGATGAACAGAAAAAAAAGCAGACGTCTCTAACTCTTAATTGCTAATTTCTAATTGAATTGCTAATTTTCCAGAAATCTTCTAGGTCCTTCAGAGAACGCCTAAGAATTTCTGAGAAATAACATTTGTTGTATTTTACTGTCGCAAGTATTAAAGTAACACACTCATTTAGAGAGACAGAATCCAAAGAGTAGTCATAAAATCTATAATATAATAACAAATTCTGCCAAGCATTACTATACAACAATGTCATAAACTACAGGATAAGTTGTGGTGTTTATGTAGGCTTTGTAAAGAAAGAACTAGCAACAAATGGTTCATGGTTGTTAAGATTTCAAAACAGAATATTAAAACATTTTTTCTATGGCATCTAGCTTTAACAAAAGTCTCCCACTAGTTAGACCTGAAGAAGCCATCAAAACAAGTAGAAAGTGACAATGAAATTTAAATTATGTAAATTAATTATGTTTTGATTTACAAAGTTGGGACCTATACTGAGGAAAGAGCATCATTCAAGACTTTCTGGAAGTCCCAGATGCAAATCTGTGAATAAGAGCTCAGATGTAAGCGGGTGAAAGTTAGTTGTTAAAAATGGAAAGCTGCAATAGCTCTAGGCATAGACTTTTTACTGAAGGAATCATTGCAAAACTACTACATTCAAAGTAAAATAAATTTTGTTTTCTAAAATGTCTTTCTGAGCTTCACACATCCTTACTAAATCCAGAATGCTCAGGTGCACCAGTTTTTATTCACAACTGCCATATGAGCCGCTGCCAGCTCACCAGTAATAAGGGAAACCCAATCACCAAAAGCAATTGTTTCATTTTACTCATTTAATTCTGAAATTTCTAAACTGTTGCTGCTGAAAGCCATGCACCAAAACGTTTAGAATTTACTAAACAGTTTGAGATCCCAGTCAGCACACCACATGGCATACCTACTGTGCTAGCATATTATAACCCAAGTTCTTTGTGTACATTCGTCAGCATATGGCCTATCAGCCTTGCAACATCACGTTGCATAATAATTATGCAATAAACAATAGTGTTGAAGAACGATTGTTCATTTAATTAACTATCTACTAAATAACTAATAAGTAAATAGCATCAACATACAGGCAAGTAAATTACTTAAACTATGAAAAGCACAAACATGTTTTTATTCGGTTGTATTGCATTTTAAATGTAATAAGTAAACAAAGAGATTATATCAATAAATACATAAGAGTACCCTACTGGCAAACAGCTTCATAATTTTCCATAGAAATAGTTCTGCAATGTTAAATCACTTTTGTTGTAAGGAACATATAGAAGAAACTAAAGGAAGAAAGAAAGAATGAACATGGAGTAAGCATCATGCTGGTAAGTAGGATGCTTGCCAGCTACCACTAGAACGCATGAAACATTGTGTAATGCAACTCTTTCTGCCACACTGTGCCTAATATTGGGGACAGTAGTGTCCCCGTGGCTTTAAAATAATCAAAGTGTCTTCAGAAATCAGCCTCATTCTTTGAGGAAGGAAGCTCCTGGGCATACATGCTACATGCAGCCCATGGTATGGTGCCCTGGGAAGAGGAGCATGATGCAGTTAATAAGTCTCATCAATCTTTAGTGTTCTCTGTCGTTGAGAGTTGATCAATCCCTGTGTAGCCGAGAGGCCTATGGCTGTGAGTCGTGGGCGTACGTTTAATTTCACGCCAGAAAACAAAATTAAAAGTATTGTATTTTTTGGTTATTTCTCGCTGTGTGTAAATGAAGGACAATTATAATTCCTGGACTCCATTTGCTTCATGCTGACTCTCCTGTCCCTCAAGAAAACTCAATGTCTGGTACATTCGCCATGTAATAGGGGTCCCCTCAAATAATGAGCAAATTGTGTTGGATTTTTCTTTCAATTTTTTGGTCTAAAAAACATTACGTCTATGTTTCCTATGGCTGTTACTCAGTCAGCAGTCTCTGTGGGCCTGGACACGGCTCAATATCGGGTAGGATCACCATGTAATTGGAGGCTCCTTTAAAATAATGGCAAAATTAGGAGGAATGCAATTTTCCCCTTCCACTATCTGAGCCATCTGTTTATTGGACGGGCGAATTGAAAAACTGAAATGCACTCAGAACCGAGGGCAATTCCCTGGTGCAAAGCCTCATCGGGACCTTGCGATTGTCTCGTTGTTACAGGTCATGGTTATCGACTCCTTTCTGATAATTATAGGGACACTGGGGAAGGCAGGAGATGAGGAGTAATTAGTTTCTGCCCATTCGGGTTTATAGTGCTGCTTGTGTGCTTCGGAGCAAAGCGTATATTATGACTATCAGCTAACAGGAATCTGCAATACAAGGCTTGGAATTCACACAATTCAGTCTTATAAATATATCAGTTTTAGAAAATGCTTTCTCAAAGTAGTTGCCCAGAAACATGGGTCCAGGAACCAAGAAAAAAAAGAAAGAGCAGAGTATAAAAATTATTCAGAGGAACCACGATCATTTCTAATAGTGTAAAGAAGATCCACTGTGCAGGAAGAAAACTCCAAAAGAAGAAATCTTTCTAGAATCAAAGCATGACACTTTGGGGAGCAACAGAGAACTGTAGAGACAGAGAATGTGATAGGTAAGAAGTTTACTCTATATATAAGCCATACAATTTTCAAAAGGCAGGCTAGGAGACTTTACAGGGGTTGACAATCAAGGACCTTATTACACATAATGCAGAAGCTCTTGATTCTGTTAAAGTAGTTTTATGGTTGTTTACCAGGTGTGAAGAACTTTTCTAAAGTTTAATAAATGAAAGGATAATGAAGTAAATGCATTTTGGGTTGAGCTGTAGTCAAGGTCACCTTTGTTGAGTCCAAGACAATTCCAAGTCCAGGACTGGTGAAGTCAAGATCGAGGCCAACAAGGTTTGATACCAAGTAAAAAAAAAAAGGCAAATTTCCCACCTGTGGCACTAATAAATGGTTGTCTTATCTCATCTAAAGACTGAGTCCAAGTCAAGACTGAATCAAAGAGAAATGCTATAATTGAAAACCAACTAGAAAATTTGACTTTAGTGCCACAGTACTGACTCTGGGTTCACCGAAGTGTTCTAATTAGGACTGTGCACGTTAATGCGTTATTATTGCCCTGACGCATTATTTACATAACAACGACAATTATTTTATCGTGTTAATGCAGTTTTTTTTTTTTATTCCTTTCATTTTGAAAGTTTGTGTTCATGGGTCTGCCCAGCATGCAGTGCTCTAAGTCTTGGCTGGTTTTCATGGGGGTGAGGCCATGTTCTAGCCTTTGCATCTGCTATAATGGTTCTGGCACCAATTCTCTGGACTCTGAAGGGAACTTGGTTTTCTATGACAAACTAGATAAAATATGAATGTCCTGCAGTGACAAATAGCTTTGGTTTTATGTTTGATTTGATTACATTAATGTTTCAGTTGAGATTTACAAGAAATAACTGCAGCTGTGTGACTGTGTTAAAAGGAACTGCTGTTAAAAAACTCCTTTTTTTTTAAAGTGTTTGCAAACCAAATGTTATTGCATTTTTGTTCATATAGCAGTACTTTAAAAATAAAAGTGCACAATACACTAATTTTGAATTAATTATTTAAATTTGCATACAACAATGCAATTAATCACAATTAATCTCAGACAACCTGTCACGGTGTGGTTCTTGAAGGGAAGGGGGAGGACGCCACAGTACAGTTCTAGATAAGGTTTTAATAAGGAAACGCAAACATAAAAACAATCCCCGACTCAAGGGCAAACTAATACAAGACAGAGACACACGGAATGCACAAGAAACACACAACTGAGAGGAAACACAACTGGGCTATAAACAACACACAGTACAACCACAGGAGGTAAACAAAGGCTAGGCTGGTGCTCCTCAAAGAAACAAAGAAAAACCAAAACTCAAGGTCCGAGGGCTTGACCCTCTCTCGTAGAGCGGCGAGCAGAACACGAGGCTGACAAGGGTGCCTACAGCACGGAACAGAAAAACCTTAAGCAGGAGGAACACGTACAAATGGAACATAGAGACTAGATAGGGAACAAGGGAGAAAAGGAGGAAGGGAGGACAGGAGGTGGAATGGGATTGAACCAGACACAGGGAAACACGGAAGTAAACACAGGACATAACAGAAAACGAATACTCAGGAGAAGGGGAACGAAATCTACGGGAGGAGAGCGTGGTGGCCGTTACACAACCATGCATAATTGTGATTAAAAATTGAATCATTGCCCAGAATTAGTTATTAAATTTTGTTCTAAGTAAGAGCTGCAGTATGCAATAATACAAGCAATCAAACACATTTTCATAGCACTGCATGTCATGGCCATAGTGTAAGCAAATGTCCCAAGCAGGTTTTGACTAATAGTTATGTCAACTACCAGTTTTCTATTTGACCTCGCTGGTCAGCTGAGATTCATGCATTTTCAGCAGCTTGTTCTGCCTCATGGTGAGTGCGCCAGGCAGCCATTTGCAGTACGGCACAGAGCAAGCGCTCCACAAGCCGGCCCCTATCGCTCAGCTAAGGCTGGAAGCACAGCCGCATTGACAAACCCTCTATCTCTCCGCCTGCCACCCCCAATCGCTGTGTGTTGTTTCCTTAATTGAGAGGCACTGGAGGGTGAAAAAGAAACTCTAGTAGCAACGGGAAGCAAGCCACTGTGTCGCCGGCACAATTAGAGAATGTTGGCGGATGCGGGGCACGGCAAATAACACCTACGTCTCAGCGCATGGAATTTCAAACAGATTGGGTCAATTAGATCTTTAAATTTCAAAACCATTAAATGATTAGTCAGAGACAATAAATTGTGTCAGATGAGACACTGGCCAACTTTTTGTCAGTTTCTGCACTTGCTTGCATTCATGCCTGTTTTATAAAGCAAGGGCACTATTTGCATGTATAAAAATGTATTTTATTATGAAATTGTAACATTGGTGCCATAATAAAAGCAACAGACTGTGTCTGAATATGAGTTTCATTGTGTCCTTCTATGTCCCATTATGCCATTGCATTGTTATGCTGTGATTACTCAACAGGGTTCATTTCACCCAGCTTCTAGTGTGCCATTGCTAGTTAGTGGGTCTATATGAGGGTCGAGACTTAAAGTATGCATCAGGGTAGGTACTTGTAAATGTAGGTACTTTTAAAGAGATCACTCACTGTGCATTGTGACCTAAATCAGTGTCTAAATAGAGTGACTGCTTAGAAGTAACTCATAAAGCATGATGAACACTTTAAGGCCTTGTTATACAAATTGCATTAAGCAGGCTAATCCTTGAAAGTATATGGATGTTAAAGTTTCTAGGTAGCATCAAGTGTTGTCTGGAGTTTATTGCATTTGCACATGGCCACTGTGCACATTTTACACCTTGTCACAACGTACCCTTGGCACATTAACACTTTACATAGCATTTTGGACAAATGCATATTATTAGACTGTTTATGTATAACTTTCACCCTAATATATGTTTTAGGACTGTTATCATACCGTTGCTGCACTTTAAAGCTTCGCACACAAGTACGTCACTCACACGTCTTTTGCGTGTGTGCCAGCGGCATGTTATGCGACAATAATTTGGATTTGATTTGAATTGAAAATCGTTCATTTCATGTCTTTTTGGTTGCCAAGCAAGGACTATTTTCAGCTTGATCTAATTAGAAATAATTAACTTAATAATAACTTTATATCGCTTTATGAAAAAGCTCCATGCCATTCCTCTTGCTGGATGTGCCGCACATCATTGCTATGGAAACCTCCATTTCTGTATATATCCACAGAATTCTTAAGAAAGTGAGTACACCCCTAAGTGAAAATGTTCCAGTTGTGCCCAATTAGCCATTTATCCTCCCCATGTCATGTCACTCGTTAGCAAGGTCTCAGGTGTGAATGGGGAGCAAATGTATTAAACTTGGTGTTATCACCTTTACACTCTCTCATACTGGTCTCTGGAAGTTCAATATGGCAACCAAGACAAAGAACTCTCTGAGGATCTGAAATTAATTGTTGCTCTACATAAAGATGGCCTAGGCTATAAGAAGATTGCCAGCACCCGGAAAGTGAGCTGTAGCACCGTGGCCAAGACCATGCAGCAGTGAAACAGGAGAGGTTCCACTCCACTTTGGTCGACCAAAGAAGCTGAGTGCACGTGCTCAGTTTCATATCCAGAGGTTGTCTTTTGAAAATAGATGTATGAGTGCTGCCAGCATTGCTGCACAGATTGAAGGGATGTGGCATCAGCCGGTCAGTGCTCAGACCATAGGCTGCACACTGCATAAGATTGGTCTGCATGGCTGTTGTCCCAGAAGCAAGCCCCTTCTAAAGATGATGCACAAGAAAGCCCACAAATAGTTTGCTAAAGACAGGCAGACTAAGGAATCATGTCCTGTGGTCTGATGAGACCAAGGTAAGCTTATTTAGTTCAGATGGTGTCAAGCCTGTGTGGCGAAAACCACACAGGAGTACAAAGACACGTATGTTATGCCTACAGTCAAGCATGGTGGTGGGAGTGTCATGGTTTGGGGCTGTATGAGTACTGCCGGCACTGGGGAACTACATGTACTGTGACATACTGAAGCAGAGCATGATCCCCTCCCTTCGCAAACTGGGCTGCAGAGCAGTATTCCAACATGATAATGACCCAGACACACTTCCAAGACATCCACTGCCTTGCTAAAGAAAGTGTGTAACGGTGCTGGACTGGCCAAGTATGTCTCCAGACCTAAACCCTATTGAGTATCTGTGCGGCATCCTCTAACAGAGGGTGGAGGAGTGCAAGGTGTCTAACATCCACCAGCTTTGTGATGTCATCATGGAGGAGTAGAAGAGGATTCCCGTGGCAACCTGTGAAGCTCTAGTGAACTCCATGCCCAAGAGAGTTAAGGCACAACTTAGGGGTGTACTCACTTTTGTTGCCAGCTTTTTAGACAGTAATGGCTGTGTGTTTAGTTATTTTGAGGGGGCAGGACATTTCCACTGGGGTACAAGCTGTACACTGACTGCTTTACATTGTATCAAAGTGTCGTATCTTCAGTGTTGACCCATGAAAAGACATAATAAAATATTTCTTCAAAAATGTGAAC
This sequence comes from Brachypetersius gabonensis, assembly GCA_037577145.1. Lineage (NCBI taxonomy): Eukaryota > Metazoa > Chordata > Actinopteri > Characiformes > Alestidae > Brachypetersius > Brachypetersius gabonensis. Next base: position 7,125 of record JBBJLR010111033.1, on the reverse strand, counting down.
GACTTTTGTGTGGTAGTTTTTCTCTATTGTTTTTGCTGCTCTTATATTTGTACTGCCCCTTTCTACCAGAGCAATGCAATTTTCCCACTTGTGGGACTAAGGTTTATCTTATCTTATTCCTCACTGTCAATGAAAGGCAGGAGCGATGACAAGGGAGGGAAAAGAGATGCGAGGGAAAGAGATGAAAATGATCAACAGCTGGGTGAAGTGTGGAAGGAAGGAGGGAGGAGAAGGAAGAAGTTATGAAGGAGTAAGGCTAGAGAAAGAAAGAGAGAGGAAGAAAGAGGTATACAGGCCAGCTGGACTGGGTGACTAGCTGTCACCCTGCGTGAATGGCAGTCTCCCTGAGCCCCAGCAGCTCTAATCAATGATGCGCTTCTACTGTCGCACTCGCTGGCCAAGCTGCTATCTCACAGATGGCTCTGTTTGGCCCACATGTGTGAGCTGCACCGCTCAATATTTGCTCCTCGAGATGCTGGTGGATCGTTATGATAACGCTCCGTGTCAGGCATCCAGGAGCAGAAAGGATCCAGTGGAGGGGGCGGACTGATGGACAATATGCCAATATTCCACAAATGATGGTTCATGCATTCAAAACCAGGGCCTGTTTGGGGACGGGGGTTAGTTCACCTTACAAAACTGCCATCCATCCCATTTGGAATGACCTGATATGCCCTAACATCAGACTGTATCCTTTACTCACATCAGACTGTATCCTTCAACATGCACCAACTTTAATGAATGATTAGCTCCACATTTGTCATGTGCTCAGTTATGTGGTATCACATACCAGCGAAAAGATTGCTTGTTGTAGAAATCAAACAGGATATCCAAATATGTCTATTTCTTTTATACAAATAATAATATTCACATAAATCTATGTCTATTTAAACTTCCAAAAAATTGTAGGAATATCAGCAATAAAAAGGCAAAGATTTATCGATGTGTCTCTTCTTTGTCTTGTATACTTTGTCTTATGGCGAAGATGTGCTACCCAGCCAATGGGGTAACAGTTTTTACAGCTATGCGATTCAGGTTCTCATTCCTTCTTTTCACCCCCTCCTTTAGACAGACTACGATGCAATTAGATCAGTGCAGTGAGGCACTCTGGCTAGACTGCAGTCTATGTGTGTCAGTCAGTCGACTGAGTCTTCCTCAAGGGGACGTTTTGCACCAAAACATCCCTGCATCTGAAGGAGGGATGAACAAGAAGACAGAGAGAGATACAGAGAAAAAAAGAATAAGAATAAGAGAGAGAAAAAGAGAGACAGAGAGTCATGATGTTTAAGAGAGTTTGAGTTAGAGAGAGAGAGAGAGACAGAGAGAGAGAGAGAGAACGTGTGACAGTGCACAAAATCTACTACAACAGACACTACAGATTACAGACTAAGGTGTAAATGTACAAAACAGATCTAAAGCTTATTGGAATAAGTAGGATTTATGATATGGAGCCTTATGTAGTCTTGTGATACTGGGGGTGGTACAACTAACTCAGTGTTATATCCCTCCCCAGTTTCCAGTAGGAACAAGGTCAATCATTTAATAATTACATAATTAACTATATATTTCTGTAGTTTTAGAATCTTTGTGGTGGGTTAAAAAAAGTAAGAGGTGTTTCACTGTTTCACCGCGCCCCCAGCCAGCACCCCCCCACCCCCCCACCCCCCCTCCCACCAACAGACACCCAGGGACAGGAAGCAATACAGACGAGAGGGCCGGAGGAGTGGGATGGGTGGAGGAATGGAGGCCTCTTGTGTATGAGCTGAAGCACACACACACACGCACACGCACACACGCACACACACACACACACACACACACACACACACACACACACACCATAGAAAGGGCTTACCTTCCTACTGAGATAGCGGCTCAGTTTCGCACACACAAATACACACATAAACACACATAAACATACATCTACATGCTTTGATAACACACAAACATACACCCACACACACCCACATACACAAATACACACACAAATACACACACGAATAAATATACACATATACTCTCCCTTCAGCTAACCAGGAGTAGGAAAGGCATGTGAATAATTTATCTCTCTACCCTTCTGCTGTTCTAGAGTGGTTCCTGACAGGAGTCATGAACCACACACACACAAACGCGCACGCACACAGACACACACACACACACACACACACACACAAAAACACACGCACAAACACACGCACATGCACACACACACACACACACACACACACACACACATACATACATTTAGTTTATTCTGGTGCTGCATTAAAACACTAAACGTGCATATTATATGTAACCCATCTGTCAATGTTGTGCCCACAAATGTGTCTAATGTTGATGTACCTCCAGTGGGAGAGAAATATTTAGCTTGCTGTTTTGTACACATACTGTTGTGAATGATTAATGGAATTTGGCCTCAGTGTCACCTCGTGTTTATACCAGGGTAAAACAGGGAGTCATGGATCACTTTAGAGTTCCTTCACATCTGTGACGTGTGATTTATTCTATATTTTCAGTGAAACTGAGCTAATAAACCAAAAAGGCAACCTTGTTTACTCATCAGCCAAAAATGACTGAGCTGACTGTTTTCCACAGTGGGCGTAAAACTCTTACTGTTTGAATATTGATCTATGTTGGGGTTCTGCCTACATTACACCCTGCTCTAATGCCAGGAAAAGCAGCAAGTAGCTCCATCCACCAAGACCCATCACTCATGGGCTTCTGGTGGCCACTGCTGCCGTGTCACTGCGTCTGCCGTGTAGCATTCAAACATATCAGGGTTTAGCCATAAACTGTAATGTGGAGGGATTTGGAAACCAGCGTAGACTGAATTTTCAAACTGTTGTTTTGTAATTTTGGTTATTTATGAGTTGAATTCAGAATTTGGATAGCATGAACTGTGGAGAGAATTGGGAGAGGGTTGTACATTCACACATTGTACATTCACTACATTAATAATAAACATTGTTAGTAAACTTTTTTTTTTTTTTTCAAAATATAGCTGTAAAGCACATCCAAGAAACTCATTGTTAAACTTGGGTGGTTGAACTAGTAAACTTTTCCATAACAGACCAGGCTAATTCGATATTGCTATTTATTATTATTTTAATGAGCTTGAATTCAAACATAGTTAAATGAGCAGTACCTTGTTATTGGTGATACCCTTTAGATTCCACCCCCTCCTTTTCAACTTAGCTCCCTTTAAGTCTGTCACAAAGCGTTGGCCGGGTTAAGATATGCATAGCATTATCCGCAGCGTGGATGCTAATGCTATTGAAATAGCAAGATCTGGGGAATGTAAATCGGGATTAAAGACTAAAAGGATAAAACCCCGCCAGGGCTAATAGAGGATGATTTCTATTGATGAGCACAGAGAGGGGCAACTGTAAGCGCTTAGCAGAAGGAAATGCATTTACATTTAACCTGCATTTACCACTTAGGGGCTTAGCGCTAACACACAACAATCTGCTACGTGTGTGCATGTGTGTGTGTGTGTGTGTTTGTTGTAGCTTATGATCTTTCTTGTTAACTGCTAAGGATGGTCATCCAGTTTCCCTGGACATTACTCATTACTGTAATGAGGCATCCACGCAAGGATTACATTACAAACTGAAATATTGATCTTGATGGTAAATATTCGTTCAGCACAGGCCTCCATCTACTTCTTGCATCCCTATTTAATTTTTCACAATCAAAAGGATGTGAACAATCTGTTTTTTCCCTCATATGAACATCCCATAAACTGCAAGCCCCAGTTCTGAACATCAGGCAAAATGAAAAGCCTTGGTGCGACTCATGTATGTAGCCTACAAGGACCACAAGGAACTGTGGACCCCCTGCACACTTGCAGGGTGCAGCGTTAACAGACCACCGTGAACCAGGAGGACTGTCAACAAGAAATGAAAGTTCAGTGCCGAGGTTCAAGGCTTCAGCACATCAGGCTCTGTGTGTTTAATGGTGAAAAAATCTTCTGTCATTCTCGTTGAGTGCAGGATCTTGTCTTGAATCAGATATTTTCAGACTGATTCACTTGAATGCAGCCTGACAGTATCATCTGGCCTAAGCTCCGAATGTTCCCCAGGCTTCCTTATGCAGGCTTCTATTTGGAGGTAGGTGACCCCCCCCACCCCCCACCCCACCCTGAGCTCTGAGAAATCGAATGTGACAGGCATCTGTCAGAGAAATGACTTCTGACACGTAGAAGAGTTCAATGGCTTATGATGGCTCTTCTCTCACTTTGCCAGAAATAGTAAGTCAAACATCTTGGACAGGAAGTCACTATTCTCAATACAAGGTCAATCATTTGTTTGACTGGATACATGAAACAGCACATAGCATGTTCTCCTACATTCCGAGGCCAAATCAACATAACTATACTTCATAGCAAATGAGAATCTTTTAATTTATTAGAACGAGACATTACCAGAAGGTCCTGCAGAACATCCGGCCATGAGTGGTCGATCCGAGGCATGCATACCCACCAGTTCAAAACTCCACTGTGATGAATTCAGGCAACTCTGCCCCCGCCAAATAGTTTGTTTTATAAATGTTTTTTATGGGGATGGTTACTTTTTCACACAGGCCAAACTTCCACTCACTGGCCACTATTAGAAACACACACCGTGTGCTTTATTAGGAACCCCATTACCGCAACAAATAAGTAAGATATGTTTTCATGTGTTATCCTGGTCTACAATTGCCCTCAAAGAGTGTTTCCCAGCACTGCTGCTGCTCCACACACTCAGCTGCTTAGAGCACACACAACATGCTTTGGCGTGGCCAAACAGCTTGGTGGTTAGCACGGTTTGCTGGCGAATGGGGGTTCATTTTGAAATGCAATTACTTCAGTGCATGAAAGCATACAGGGCTGAAATGAACTGCCCATTCCGAGAGCAACCGAGCAGCTAATTTCTTTACCGTCATAGGGAGTTATGGTTCGTTCACAGCAGTTTGCGTTATGATGCAAAAAACTAAAGCGACATAGAGCTATCTAGACCCCCTAGATTGTAACTGTTCCTCAGTATTTTATGCTGTTAGTTGTATGCAACTATAGACGCTTTTGCCCAGTCGAGAAGGACCCAGTCCCAGCACCGAAGAGAGATCTACAAATAAAAAAGCCCTGCTTACAAATAAAGGCAGCTTCATTGACTGTGGTTAATTTTTTGGTTGTTTTTTGTTTTCATAATGTTAAAACTGAGCACCAAAACTAGGCAGAAATTAAAAAATCATAGGTAAGAGTGTTCCTAAGTGTTTATTTTCACAAAATCAATGTGTATTTTGAATTGAGGGTGCATATGAAAATATCTCAAATTTCTGAAAATGCAGCTGTTACAAAATGAAGTTAGTTCACATTGTACAAGCATTTTTGTTTCTTTTTTACAACCATTCACAAATTAGCCATGTCTGTGGAATTATTAAAAAGGTGATTGCACTGTTTTTATCTTAGTGAAGTCCATATGTTTATGTTTATGTTTAATTTATATTACCTATTCTTTATCCATTGTACTAGACATTTTTGGGTAATGGACCACCCTCATACTAGCCTTAACATTGGTGTGTGTAAAAACAGCATTTCTGCAGAAAGTTCCCTTCTAAATATTGGGCTAGAACACATATCATGTTTTACTTCAGCCTCCAAAATATAATTGTAGAGTTACTAAGAAATCCGTAAGTCATGTTTTGATTTTGAATGGGGGGGGACTACTTTCATGATTGAGAACTTCACTCTAGGCCTTCAGGAAATTCTCGATGCACCACTGACTATGAATATGATCAGGGACTCTGAGTGGCAGATGGTTTTAACCAGTCAGTGTGTGTTAAAACTGAGAGATAGGAGGTTTTATCCTATACAGATATCCTAAAAAATGGTGAGTGTCAGGTCTGGGTACTGTGACAGTTGGTGTCTGCTAGAGGCCGCCCTTTTCTGTTGGATTATGTTTAAGGGACTTTTATTTTGATGGCTGAGCACACTGGTACTGGTGTAATGGGTCCTAGCCAAACAGTGTGCTCAGAAAATGAGATGCTTGTGTTGATTGGGTTTGGGAGTTTTGGTTTTTGTCGCTCCACCATCACCCTGGCTCTTGTTTATGTGTCTCCTTTCTCCTTTTGTGGCCCTCGTGCCTTTTGTTTGGTGTGCTTTTGAAAATAAAAATGAGTAAGCATGGATGTCTGCCTATGCACCTACTCTCATTTGGGAGAAAGGGAAATCTGTGACAGTGAACAGCAGCAGGTTTATAGAGTCACTATAAAAATACAGCATAGAACATCTCTTATACATATGTCTGTTACAAACCTCAAACAAAATAAGACGTCTTTTATATGCTTCAAATGGTCGTATTTAATCTAGGATATCCAAAAAATGTCTGGTGCATGACCAATATACTCTTAGAATCCCATAGGGGCATTTGTTTTCATCCCTGTTTTTGACCTCGTTTTAATATTTATAGACTGAACAAAAGCTCTAGCTCTAGTAGGAACAGTTCTCCACTCTTTGAATTGGAAAACATTTAACTGATATAGAAACTTTTCATAAAAGGTTCTCCACACTGACTGCAGTGGTTCTAAAAATGTCAGAATTGTCTATATTTGTACCACTATGTGCTGTAAGCTGAGGTCATACAAAAATGTGGACCACCTGGCAGTCTGGAGAATAGTTAGAGAACCACTGCTTTAGGGAACCTAAGGTGGTTTTTCACTCCAAAAGCTTTTTTCAAAATTGCATTGTTCTAAATCCAATATGGGGTGAAAGACATGTGCTTACTGTGTGGAGGGAAGTTTTATTAGTGTACACTGGTGCTGGGTTTCCATTCTGATTGAGCCTTGAGTGAATTTTTTTCTACTCCCCCCACCTTTATCAGTGAGACCTCTTGGCCCACTCTTACTTGTCCAAGGTGACAAGCCAATATCCTCTTCCTCCTCCTCCTCCTCCTCCTCCTCCTCTTCAGAAAGCCCTCTCCCCTGACCTAGATTTCTTACAAAGCTGGAGGAGAGCCTTTCCTATCTGTGTTTTTTTCTTGCCCGCCTCTGTATTAATGTGGTAGATGCACACACACCGAACACACACACACACACACACACACACACACACACACACACACACACACACACACACACACACACACACAC
>JBBJLR010111007.1:0-16339 GCA_037577145.1 Brachypetersius gabonensis | reverse complement strand
TTAAGTGACTGATCAACAGTGTTTTAATGTGAAACTAAGGAACAGGTTTATTTACAGCGGTCTGGACCACAGACTTGCTGCCCTCTCATGAGGTTATTACAAGAAAACATTAGAAACACTTGAAACAAATGTAACTGATGGATTTAAAGTGTAACAGTATTCAATGCAAGTGGAGTTTATTTGATGTAAAAATTTAAGTACAAGTTTAATAACATTAACCCTTCATCACAGCAGCATTCAAAACATTCTTTAAAAGGATTTTCGGAGAGAACTTGTGTCCTAACCCTCCCAGCACCTTCTCCAGCAGAACCAGTTGTGTGTGATGTTCTGGAATATGTGGAGCTTTTGGGTCTCCAGCTGGTCCCTGCAGCTCAGTGGGAGAAAGATCTGGAGACTGGGGAGGACGAGACGTCCCTCTCTAAACTCTCTGCTCTTGTCTGGACTGGAGAGAATTCTGGCATAATTTGGAACATGTTTGGGATCATTTTCTTGTTGAAAAATGACATTTTGTCCCGTAGGACCTGAACCAGAAGGAACTGAGTGATACTTTCCTTTATCCTGCTCAACAAAAAACGAATGTCGAGCTATTGAAAACAGACCTGATTTGTCTCTTTAAAACCAATAGTTTGAGCCTTTGTGGTGAAATAATGTGCCACTGCAGACTATAAAATACTGACAATCAGACCGTTATATCTGCTTGAAGAATTTTCAAAGTTTTGAAACAGGAATGTATCTTTTTTTTTTTTTTTTTAATCTGACCTCTGGCCTGTAGTGTGCCTTCATTTTATGTTAATCCAAAATCACTGGTGAATCTGCAAGTGATCTTTGAGCTTTTAAAAATAATATTGAATATTGTAAAATAGAAGATAGTGTAAAAAGAAGTGTATTGTCATTCTGGACTACTTTTTCTTCACGAGACCCTATATGTGAACTGAACAAATAAATAAATAAAATGATTTTCAAAAGCACGCTTTAAACCCACACAAATTCAGACATCATACACCATATTCATATGCATTTCGTGTTCTAATTTTCTGTAAGGACTTTCAATTTAAAGGCAGACGTCTGGTTTCATTCACCTCCACTGTGTTCAAATTTGATACAGCGTTTCACCCCAACCCACTCTGTTTACATCTACAGACTTTTGATAATGCAGAAATTTTGTAAATTAGGATGGAATTTCCCTTGACGTGGTGTTAAATACAGATATTTCTGTCTATATTCGCTGTCTTTCAATATTATTACTATCTATGGTGGAAAAACAGTATAAAAATACCAAAACAAGTGTTTTTAAACTCTTTTTCTTGTACCAAAGCTGCCAGAATGGGTGCTTTAAAATCACCAGAGCTCTCAGAAAGTGAAATTAGAGAGGAAGAGATAAATTACAGTGACTATCAGGTGGTTTGAGAATATATTTGATATAAAACTCAGTAAATGTGGCTCCTGTTTACTGTCCTGTCCTTCATGATCACCTTGCCCTGCCTCTCCTGACATTAACAGCTTTTGCGTGCGAAAGAGAGATAATCTTGACTAACAAAGAAGAATGCAACACATAAACCAGGCCACACGTTAAGCGTGGTCGAGACCCCCTGCCCAACTTACCGCGGCCGAGCCCTGCGAGACCCCGCACAGACCACAAGCTCCGGACTAGCGCCGCCATCGCACCCAGTACGGCCAGCAGCACACTACCATAACCGGGCTACACCGGGGCCGCTCCATTACACTCACTATTAACCCTACACCCTCTGCTCAATCCCACTCACTATCAGCCCTACACCGTACTCCCTCCGCCGTCAGCACGATAACCAAGCCTCACTGGGGTCGCTCCAATACTCTCACTATCAACCCTACAGTCCTCACTTTCCGCTTCATTACACCTAACATCGTCACTACACCCTACTCCCTATGCCTTTAGCACCATAACCACAACCAAGCTTTACTAGCTCTGCTCCCTTACACTCACTATCATCACTATTTCCTACACTCTATTACTCCATTTCATTATACTCACAATCAGCCCTACACCCGACACCCTCCGCCATCAGCGCATTACTGTTGGACATGCACTCCACTGTCTCCACTCCCTTACACTCACTGTTCCTACTACACTCCCTACTCCCTCCTTTTCCATGCATTATTCTCACTATCTAAATCTAGTCTCCCTCTCTCTCTCTCTGTCTCTCTCTTTATACTCATATAGAGCTAACAGTACACTGTAGTTTATTCTCTCTTTCTCTCGTATGGAAGAGAAGGTTCATCAGCAGGTGTTTCGCTAGTGGGTTTCCTCATTTTCTCATTTATATTTTGGGTTTGGTTTATAAACTTTTCTACGGGAGGTTGGAGTGGGTTGTTTTTAGGAGGATATTAGCAATTAGCCGCTATCATCTGCTTGATCTATGCCTGTGAGGCTGCGTGCAGTGAGTGATTGTGTGCGGTTTTTGTTTTCTTTTCTCAGTTAATATATTGGGTTTAGTTTTGTTAGAGTTTGTAAACTTTTTCGCGGGTGGCTTTTGCGCCAGCACCGGATTAAAATCATTACCGACGGAACGGTCTCAGTGGAGGAGGTTAGTCTGGCAGTGGGGAAGGGGGCACAGAGCGGTGTTGTGCTAAAAGACTTGTTGGTGTCTGTAACGCCCCTTGTACGCCCGGCTCCCAAAGTGCAAAGTGATCAATTCAAATGTCCCGCCGTGTATTAAAGTTTTTGCCTACTTCTGTTGTGGTTGAGGGAAGGTTTTTGATTATACGGTCAAAAGTTGAACGTTTTTGGGTAAATTTTGTCAATGTCTACACTCCTGTTATTGCCTTAGAGTAATTTTTTTTAAATTCTATAACCTTGCTTTTTAAACCATGTTACGACGAGGAGTATTTATTCAAAAGCAGTGATTTTAATTGCACAGAGAAAGACAGGCTGGATCGGAACCACGCTGAGCCCCATGCTACATCACAGCGGACGATGTGTCAGCTGTTACGAGCTCTTGGTCTATCTGACATTTGGAGAATCCTGAACCCTAATGTCCAGCAGTACTCATGGGCTCATGCATGTTGTTAAGGGGTGCCTGATTTTACCGATTTGTTTTCACAGTATGGTTATGTGATAAAAACAGCATTGTGGATGACCCCACTCACCCTTCACACACTCACTTTTCCCTTCCTCCCATCTGGTAAAAGGTATCGTAGCATACGGGCCGCCATTACCGGAATGGGGAACAGTTTCTTCCCTCAGGCCATCAGGTCTCCTTAACCAGAACTGAAAGCACAAAACCACATATATATACACACACACACCACAAATCACCCCCTCCCCTACCTCACCCTACTCCCTTGGACAACTCAATAACCAGTTAAAATACTCTTTTTATTTTACACATTCTGTATAACACAAGACATTCTCTGTCATGGTTTTAATGCTGCACATATCATATTTATTGCTGTTCTAAAATTGCACATGTTTACTGATGTCCTGAACTTGTCTCGTTTAATGGTATTGTTGCTCTTGTGTTCTGTCCTGTTTGCACTTGTGTTGCACCATGGTCCTGGATTAACGTTGTTTAATTCCTGTTATGTACTGTGTACATGGTAGAAATGACAATAAAATCTACTTGACTTGACTTATGTGCACAGTATTCATCTCCAACCTGAGACCTGAGTGCGTAACACTTCCTTGCTCAGTGATATGGATTTTAGAAAAGCGTTTTAACTTTTTGGGCTGCTTGTAGTTCTCTGTGTCAGTGGTGGGATTGTCGGAAGGTCAAAATCAAACAACTTTGTACTTTCAATGGCACATGGCACATACACAATTCTATAAGGCAGCTTGAACAAGATATTTTAGACATTCACAAACGCATGGCCATGCAATTTTAAAGTCCAAAGAACTGGAATGGCTGCTGGGTGTTCAGGAGCTTCATGCTGCGTTGCAGAGCATGGAGGGTGAAACAGCCCCTGGTATTGATGGTCTCCCAGTAGAGTTCCTGTAGACTTGCTGGCCGTGGTGAATGAGAGTCTTGCGGATGGCCACCTGCCTTTGAGTTGCAAAGGGATGTTATTGCCCTGTTATCGAAAAAGGTGGACCTGCTGAAAATCAAAAACTGAAGACCTGTGAGTTTCTTATGCACTGATTTAAAGGTGCTCTCCAAGGCTCTTGCTACCAGGCTTTGGGATGTGATGAGGCATCTTGACCAGATTGACCAGACCTACTGTGTGCCTGACAGGACCATAATGGATAATATCTGCCTGGTCAGGGATGATTTGGAAGTTTCAGACATTTTAAGCACACAAGAAAAGGCCTTTGATCGTGTTGAACATTTTTTTTATTGAAGGGCTTTTGGTTTCGGACCCTACCTACTGGTATCATCCAACTTTTATATCAAGACAGTGAGAGTATACTGAAAATGAATGGTGGTTTGTGTGCTCCCTTTACGGTTGGTCAGGGTATCCGGCACGCTGTGCATGGTCTGGAATGTTGTACTCCTATGCCATTGAGCCACTGCTGCACAGGCTTTGATTGAAGGTGTTGCTTGCCCAATGTGAAACTCACTACCATTTATCGGCATATGCTGATGAAGTGTTGGTCATGGCACACAACCAGGCCGATGTGGATAATTTGGCATCCTGTGTCCGTGATTCCGGACGACTATCATCTGCCAGGGTACACTGGAGTAAGAGCGAAACCCTAGCAGTTGATTCATGGGCAAGGGGTTTGCCCAGCCTGCCAGAAAGGTTGAGTTGAAAGTGGGTGGAGGCCTTAAATGCTTGGGAGTCTACCTCAGGGATTAGATTTTATTGAGGATGAACTGGTATGGTTAATTTGAAAAACTTGAAGGTAGACTTGCCAGGTGTGAGTGGATTCGTCCACATTTGTCCTTTAAGGGTTGGGTGCTCATTCTCAACAACTTAATGGCATCATCTCTCTTTAACCATTTGTTTTGTGTAGACCCCCCCAAAGGGTTGCTCTTGCGCTTGCAAGCCATCATGGTGCACTTTTTCTGGGACCGTCTTCACTGGCTACCTCAGGGACTGCTGGTTTTGCAGATGCAGAAAGGAGATCAGGGTCTGGTTCATCTGGCAAGCAGCCTCGCCACGCTTCGCATCCAGTTTGTCCAAATGCACGTGACGGGCCCATCAGATCTGGTGTGGAGAGCAGTGGCGGGTGTACTTCTGCACAGGGTGGATGGTCTGGGACTGGACACTGCCCTTTTCCAAATGGACTACAGGAGACACGTGAGTGGACTTCCTTGCTTCTACCAAGGGCTGTTCAAATACTGGTCCCTATTCAAGTGGATTTGGGGGGCAGCTCTGGTCCCCTGTTGGACCCTGTGGTACTGATGAGTTTGTGCTCCATTCCAGGAAAAACCTTGTACAGATGTTTTGTTAAAGTCTATCACAGGAATGTTTTAAATAACAGACCAGATAATGTTTGGGGGGATAAGCCTGGGGAGGGACGACAGACATGACCAGCCTGGAGGGTGCTCTAGAAACCACCATTAAATAAGAGGTTAGGTGACCTGCAGTGGAGGATTTTACACGGGGCTGTGGCTGTAAACTCTTTCATTTTTGTTCTTAATCCTGCTGTCTCTGATGGGTGTGTTTTCTGTCACCTCAGAGAGCAAAAAAACATGCTCATGTCTTCAAGTGATTTTTCTTTGTTTTTAAATTGTAAAGAGTTGTTCACCTTACGTGTCTTAATTTATGGCACTGGTTACAGGCAGAAATACAGGGTTAAGTGGCAGCTTATTAACTTCAATGTTGGTCAGGCTAAACTTTCCATTTACATTTCTAGAAGTAGCGAGGTTCAAAATGTGCCTGGCCAAGATGTTTTGCTGCTTTTGTAAAATGCAGCCATGAAGAATCTGGAGGTGTTTGAATGTGAGTGGTGTTTTAAGGGTGTATTTTGCTCTATGGTGGAGGGTGAGTTTGTGTTTGCCAATCCGTGGAGGTGATTTCTGATTTCTGTCGCCTCTGTTTTGAGTTTCTCTCTGTCTTTATTGCATATGGACAATTCAGGTTTTTTTATGCTTGGCGGGAACAACTGGGAAGGGTTTTTATAAGTGATGTGTAAAGGTTTTAAATAGAGCAAAGTTAGTTGCAAGGACTGATACTCCTTGGCAGGTCAAACTTTACTGATATCAGACCTGCATGGAGGTCTTTTACTGCCACTAGCGAAGCCTTCTGGGGATCTACAGTGGAGAATTGTCCATGGGATCGTGGCTGTAAATGCTTTCGTCTGTGTTAAACCCTGATGTGAGTCCTGACTCTCCATGCTGCGGTGAGAGAGAAACTGTTTTTCACTGTTTTATGGAATGTTGTAGACTGACCTACTCATTTTGTTTGTTGAATATTATTGAATGTTTTATTAGACAAAGTTTAATTAAGGGTTATCGTTACTCCCGACTACAGAAAGCCCAAAGCCAAAGGCGAAAATGGCTGTATGGGTGTCCAGGAAAAATGTGATGGAAGGAAACAGCACTGATGTCGATCCTGTAGGTGTTTTTAAACACTACAGGTATTTTTTTTCAGCAGTCGGTGCTATAGTAACTCTTCTATAGGACTAGACAAGAAGGGGACAGCCTCCACTCCCCAGGCACATTAATGGGTCTTGGGACCCTGTCACCAGTTCACTGGTTCTGCTTTTGTTAGCTACTGAGCACTGCATCCCGAGAACACCCCACAACACCCCATTAATGTTTCACAGATGCTCTGACCCAGGCCCTTGTAAAGCCCTAACTCTGACCCTAACCCATTTTTCCCACTTCCAACACACCAGCTGGTGCTACATCCCACTATATTGACTGGAGAAAGAGTGTTTTAAATGGAAAAAAAATAACTAACACTGTTAACTAAGATGATTCATCAGACACATCCAGTCCCTAGTTATTATAAATCAGTATTTTAAGATGAATAAATCCACAATTACTTAAAAATAAAAAGTGAAACTGAGGCAAGTATGATTGACGTATACAGTAATCCCCTGCTATCGTGGAGGTTATGTTCCAAGAGCTTCTGCGTATAATGAAAAACTGCGTAGTTGCGTTTTGGTTTAAAAAAAAATGCCTAAAATGCGTATTTGTATAGTGTACACCCTAAATATTTTATTATTATTATTATTATTATTGTTGTTGTTGTTGTTGTTGATTATTATTATTATTATTATTATTATTATTATTAATAATAATAATAATAATAATAATAACTAACAATAGTGATAATTATTATATTATTTTTTATTAGTACGATTATTATTATTTGTAAAATTATGTATATTATGATTATTTTTATTATTAATAAATTTCCGTAACTTTTAGTAATAAAAATACAGTAAAATGTAGGGGTGATCACCAATAATTTTTACAGTTTAATAATTTACTTTTCATCAGCGGCACCCCTTATTGTAGAGATTCAGACATTTGGACGCAGACTAAGCTCAACAGCCTCTTTTAAGTTCATTTACAGTACAGTAATAAAACTACTGGGTTTATTTTTTTAAGTATCTAAGAAAGACACGCTGAAAGCAGTTTGTGAAGCGCGCAATGCCGAAATTACTAGTGGGGGTTCATCCTCAAAAACTTTCTCAACTTCGGGATTCATTTATCATATAAAATCAAAACATCCAGATTGAGCATAGAAGAGGCGAGACCCTTCGAGCACACCCTCTCCGTCCAAAATAATTCATACACTATTTTGTTAAAGGTCTACAGGGAATGTTGTTTATCTTTCAGCAGTTTTAAAGCACTTGTTCTGAATGCATCGTTCAATATTAAAATGCACTTGAGTACATGTTTTATGAGAGAAGATATTTAACTGTATAATATTTCAGCTTTCTTGCTTTTAGGCTCTTCATGAGTGGGGCCAAGTAAAATATTTTATTTCAAATTTTATTTTATATTGTACATTGTTTGAACACTTTTCATAGTTGTCACAGATTTATTCTTTTAATAATTTAATAATAATAATTTTTGTGTTTTGGTTTCGGTTTTTGGCCAAGTGTTTCCTCATTTTCAGTTTTGGATTCCTACTATTTATTTTACAAAATAAGTGGAAAATATTTGCAGGTCCCGCATTGTTGTGGAGATTTCCATGTAAAACGATGAGTTTGGTTCTCCTGAAATATCCGTGTGTGACTGGATCCACGAGTCCTGTTCCGCATAAAACTGGGGGATTACTCGGCATTGGGAAAGAGAAATTATTACAAAATCTCTTACCTAACGCACTGCTACAAAAAATCTTCAAACTGTAGCAAATATTTGCTTGCATTGCTGTCCATGTTCTACTTCAATCCTAAGTTCCAAAAGTCTTCTGGTGTTCGGCAGATGGGGCCATCACACACAACAATCTCTTGTGCTGGGCATGTTTTATCAAGAAAATATTTCAACAACGAATGAAAACAATGCGATTGATTGACAATTAATTTTTGCTCTATTTACAGCTGAACTTAATGTTCAGGCACCATACATCAAAACAAATACTTTAAATATGCAATCATACCTTGGCAATAAAACTTTTATGAGAACATTTAGGTGATGCATTGCATGGTGCCCAAGAGGCAGACTAACATACTGTACATGAAAAGTTATCGATTTGTCACTCACAAGTCCATTTTGGAGAGGCCCCAAATCACTGAACCTCAGAGGACCATGGCTGGCATACAGATGGTTTGTCAGCTGTGCACTTGCTGCATACTCATGGTCTCAAGGGTACCTTTAGCTGATCTCCAGTCCAGTCTTCCATCATTCCTATCCCCTACTCCCTAAACCTTGTCCATGCTGCCCATCTTGACATGGATTGAAAACGATATAATCATGTTCATGTAGTGTATAACAGTACAGTGTACCCAATAGTGTTTAAAGTGAAAGTATGTTGTTTGGGACGTATGTTGTTTGTTTAAAAACCTGCCGTTTTCTGTACCTGTCATGATTCAGCACCTGTGAAAGGGGTGAACGACAGACTTGAGCAGGTCTCAATGTTTTTTTAAATTCTAATTTACCTCAAATTAAATTATTCTAATTTCTTCTCAAAAGGTTGAGATTTTTTTTTTCTCAAAACGTATTTTACGAACGATTTTCACATTTATTTAGTTCAGTTTCTTTTTGTAGCTTACGTTTGTGTGGTTTTATATAAGAGGTTTTTTTTTTTACATGTCTTTGAAAAACAGAAACAAACAAAGAAGCTAAACACACAGAACCGTTAAGGTTACTACGTCATTAGAGCGCGCCCTCAGCTGGTCCAGGGATCACGGAGCAGAAAGACAGGGATCACGTCTGTAAGTATTTACTCTTTTCTAACCAAAATATTCTTATTTAATTGACTTTTATGTACATGTTTTATTCATGGCAGCTATACGGAGCACATAATTTCAGTGTCGGCTCAATTGTTTCTTTCTGCTGAGTCATTTTCTCAACAAGGCTGTCAGCTTAGCTCTCCTTAAACTGTGACGTTGCGTTTCTCAGTTAAAAAAAAACCCCTTTTTTAAATTCTCTCTCATTGTCTCTCTCTTTTCTGCTTATCAGCTAAAATAAACCTTATTCGAATTCATGTTTAGCTGAATTAAGACATTTTGCAGTCTCTAACTAACATTGGGTTATTCTCTCTCTCTCGTCACTACTTTTTTATTCCTTTATACTCCTCGATATTCCTTGATACTCTCTTGCCCATATTCTCTAACCCTATTCTCCATTCTTTCATAACTAATTCTAATTCTCCAGTCACTACTCTTTCTGTTTTACTCCCCAACCCACCCCTCTAATCTCTTATTCCCCCATCACTACTAACTACATTAGTCTCTACTCCCTGTACCCTACCTAAAATGAACAAGGACGAGTTTTGGTTAGTCAATGATATGGTGTGGAATTGGTTATTTTCATTATTACAGTACATTGCTACTTTATTGTCAGTTTGCACTGAAATTTGTTTGCATCTCTGGGTGGCCCGTTCAGCGTGAATGTGTACAAATCAAAATATAGAATCACTTATGTAAGAATTGTGTAACTTGGACCAAATCACACAAACATCACATCATATCCTCTGGATTAAGATCCGTTTGGTTCAGTTTAGTTGATTTAACTAGATTGATTGGTGCATGAGGGAGTTTTTAAGTCTGTGGTGTTAAATAAAGAAACTCCAAAGGCAGAACAGATTTTTCATTATTATTGTGAAAAATAAATTGTATACATTAATGATCGATAAAATCATTACATTGCATCATTA
Organism: Brachypetersius gabonensis; assembly: GCA_037577145.1. Taxonomy (NCBI): domain Eukaryota; kingdom Metazoa; phylum Chordata; class Actinopteri; order Characiformes; family Alestidae; genus Brachypetersius; species Brachypetersius gabonensis. Next base: position 6,142 of record JBBJLR010111007.1, on the reverse strand, counting down.
CCAACATGTTGCCTAACTCAGGTGTGTAAACTGCAACGAGTCTCGCTTCTCTCTCTTTGTGTTCAGCCTTAAGCTTGAAAAAGGGACAATATCAGTAAACCTGTAAATCAGGAAAACCAACCTAATCTTTAGTGCAGCAGTCAATCAGACATTTGAACCTAAAATGCTGGAAACATTTCTATTTGAACACAATTAACATTTACATTTTGCACAGTTTTAAAGTGTTCCTGCTCTGTTCAGATATTGGAATTTAAAAATGAAAAAAGATAGACAAGCAGGGTTTTCTTTGGACTGTTACAGCCTTTGTCTCTCCTTTTCTTTGTGTAGCCAGTTCCAAAGCGAAAACAGTTCTAACAGTCTGGGTTTGTGAGGAGCACTGTATAAAGAGAACCTATTATTATTTTGTTCCTTGACCTCTGTGACTGTGTTGATTGTGTTATTTTCCGTTGTGGTAATGACTGTTTCTGTGGGCAGACGACCATGGCAGACTTTGGACTGAATAAAGGAGATAAAGTCTTGTTGGTATGGACTCAGCCGTCCTCTCCCATGGCCCTGAAGGAGTTTGCAGAGAGCATTGGGGCCACAGTTGGCAGCCAGAGCTTGGTGTCACTCGAGAACATGGAGAGACTCCAGCTTTGTGAGTCAGCACAAAAGAGTTTCTGTTTTTTTGTTTGTTTTCAGTCCTCTGGCCAGGAGATCTGTCGTATCTGTCGGAATCTAAACGTCTATTTGCCATTCTTTTCTGCTGTCCAGTTTATTGCTCAATACCTGGGTTTACTGGAATGATTATTCTGAATTACACGGTTCCTTTTGTGTTCCAGCTTCTCATGCTGTTTCGAGTTATGACTGCGTCCTCTCAGGACTCGTCCCTGATAGTGCACCAGTTCACAGCTCAGAGACTCTGGCAGAGATAGCCAGGGTTATGAAACCTGGTGGGAAGCTTGTGCTGGAGGAACCAGTAACAGGTGAGACAGTTTTGCCTAAGAGAGTATATATAAATATATAAATATAGATACCCATAATATGGAGTCGGTCCCTCTTTGCTGCTATAACAGCTTACACTCTTCATGGAAGGCTTTCAACAATATTTTGGAGTTTCTGTAGGTATTTGTGTCCATTCATTCTGTAGAGCATTTATGACGTCAGACACTGATGTTGGATGAGAAGGTCTGGCTCACAATCTCAGTTCCCAAAGGTGCTGGATGGGGTTGAGGTCAGGACTCAACCCCATCCCCATGTCTAGGCAAGTTCTTCCACACTGAACTCCTTCAGACATGTTTTTATGGAGCTTGCTTTGTGTTTTATGGAGCTTGAGTTGGAAGCATGGTGCTGTCCAGAATGTCTTGGTCTGCTGAAGCATTAAGATTGTCCTTCACTGGAAGTAAGGGGCCTGACTAATAATTATTGTTCAGGACATGAATTACTGATAATCAAGAGAATGTGTCTTTAGGTTCGGAGGAGAATGGCATCAGGACAGCAGCAAAGCTGGTATCAGCTCTGAAGCTGTCTGGCTTCATGTCCGTCACAGAGGTGAGAGTCAATTTTTACTAATGATCATGGCAGTGCTGGATGTTTCATGCTCTGCGTGCTTCCTAACATTCAGTTTAATTTGCAGGTGAAGAGCGAAGCCCTGAGCGCCGAGGCGGCATCAGCTCTGAGCCAACTGAGCGGTTTCCAAGGCAACTCTCTGTCTCGGGTTCGCATGTCTGCTTCAAAACCCAACTTTGAGGTCGGCTCCTCTACTCAGCTGAAACTGTCCTTTGCAAAGAAAACAGGTATATCTCCTCTGGACAAACTTAGCTGTTCCTCAATATTGGTCTGTGGATCTATATGATTGGCTCAGTAACGCAATACTAGCTGTTTCTAGGCTTGTATCAGTGTCTTAGAGATGACAGCATCCACTTGGCAAACACTGGTTAGAATTACAGAAAAACAAGGTTTAGTGTAAATAATAGATAACAGAAAGAAACAGAAACACCACTTTAATTCTCACCATATTGGGAGCTAATCATTGTTATTTGATTGTTTGAACTTTATCACAGAAAAGCCGACCCCTGATGCAAGTGCTGCAAAGCTGTGGACTCTTTCAGCCAATGACATGAACGATGATGACGTGGTAAACACACAGAAAATTGATGAAATATGATAATGCATTTTTGGGAATACAATTTTAATCTTTTGTGTAAGGAGAGATTGAACCACTCTTCAAGAAAACAAAACCTAATATCATACTGGACACTAGGCAGCAGACCATCTGGAATAATGATCCAGCCAAATTTAGAAAGAAAACAGTCCAAAATGACCCATCAGAACATTTTGTTTTCCTGATGTTCGGTGCTCATTACACTGGTTTTGTTGTTTTCTTGGCGCTCTCCGAGCATTTCATCTTCTTTGTGAAGCGAACACTGCTGGGTTTGCTGAACACAAGGCAATTACAGTTTTTTTCTTACATTTTTTTATTTTCTTTGTCTCCTTGTAGGATCTTTTGGATTCAGACGAACTGCTGGATGCTGAAGACCTGAAAAAACCTGACCCATCTTCACTAAGAGCATCTTGTGGAGAGTCTGGGACCAAGAAAAAGAAAGCATGCAAAAACTGGTGAGGAAGCTTAATGATTATCAGAGGAAATTTTGTATGCTACGACTGCACAGACACAGAGACACAAAAACAGAATAAAATACAGCATGTCAAGTTAAACTCAAAATGCTGAGAAATTAGCACACCAGAAATATCAAAACACCATAGAGATATAATCAAATTCAGCATTGCTTGTGTTCTAAAAGGTACTCGGTTAGAAGTTTTTCCAGTTCATCCACAAGTTCATCCACAAATACACCAAATATTATTGAATGTCTGCCAGTCACCGACTTTGTAGTACTGGAACACTGTAATGACTGACTGTGTTGATCTTTCTCGGTGCAGCACGTGTGGTCTTGCAGAAGAACTTGAGCAGGAGAGCAAAGCAGCCCTGAAGGCCAGCCAGCCTAAATCAGCCTGTGGAAGTGTAAGTGTTTCCTGTCCCACTTCTAATGTCTTCATACAGTTCCACCGTGAGCGGCATTGCAGTCTTTTGCAGTGATATCTGTCGTGTGCAAAAGGCAGAAACGTTTTTTTTATATGTCAGATTCAAATACAGCAACCAGCCACATTAAATTCACTGACAGGACAGACAAGTGAATAGCATTGATTCTCTGTACAGTGGATTCTCTTGAAGGGTCAGTTCTTGAAGTTGATGTGTTGGAAGCAGGAAAAATGGGTGAGTTTAAAGATCAGAGTGACTTTGACGAGGGTGAACGGTGATGGCTAGATGACTGGATCATGTGGGGGTCTTGGATGTCTGTGCCTTGCTCAGGAAAACCTACTGCTGCATATGACTGGACTGTGGTTTAAAAAAAAATAAATAAATCTGCAGCCCCAGGCATGAATCCCTGCCCAACCCTTACTTACACACCCACACACCGCATGACTGGTCTTGGTTCTATGACCCATCTTTAGCTGCCTGTTACCTTTGTGCCCTGCCCTGTTATCTTTATAGGTTGCGCTAACTTTATTTTTAAGTATTGACCAGTTTCTTGTAAATTCCTGCTGAACAAAGGCCTACATCTAACTTTCAAACTCAAGTCTGTACTGTGGGTGAGTTCAACACTCTTTTTTCCACAGTGTTATCTGGGCGATGCCTTCCGCTGTGCCAGCTGTCCATATCTTGGCATGCCTGCTTTCAAACCCGGGGAAAAGGTCGTTTTGGCCAACACGCAGGTCGCTGACACGTAAGAGGCTCCACCACATTACCCATTCCTTTAATGATCTTTTTGCTTCATCCCTGGATTCCATCTCAACATCAGGACTGTATGGGACAAAGCTTGAAGAACCACCATTTATCCCAGTGGAGATTCTAAATCTGTTTAAAGCACTGAATGATCTCCACTAATCAATGCAATACTCAGATGTGTTGATTTTATATATATAAATATTGCCTTCTTGAAACATTCATTTTCCATTTGACCACCAAAATATTTCTCAATCATGTTTGTTGTGCTCCATGTAATTTGTATATAGTAAAAAATAAGCAAAATAAAAATGTTTCATAAAACTGATTTTTTTAAAAAAAAATTTATTCAGACATGTTGCAAAAATCTCTACACAGTCTTAAACATTCACAAACCTTTAATTGATCTAATATGTCTCAATATATAAACCTAAAAAGGTTTAAGTTTATTAAGCTTAAAGTTACTAGTTTCATTCTCAAATCAGAGGAATGTGAATATCATAAATGATCAATCCAGTGGACTCTTGGACAAAAAGGTTGTCTTCAAGCCCACATTCCACAGCAGCAGATGTTCTTCTTTGGATTTAAGTGGTTTCTGACCAATTCAGTATAGTGAGTGAAAGGTTGCTCAAGTCTTTGTGGCTGAAAAGTCCATCCTTATGTCACCAATGCTGGGATCAAAGGTTAAATTGTATGATGTTACTGTCAGTCCGTCTCCTGAGCTTTCCCATGGAGTCTGTAAGAAATACACTCCCTGCTTTCGGTGTGGACTCCATACACACTCTCCCTGTTGAGAGATGACAATAGAAGGAAACAGGTTAATGTGCGTAATGTGGTGAAAATAGGAGGGCGCGCAAAACGTTTCTGCTCTTTCACATGTTGGTTGGAATCTGTGACGGCTGGAAGAGTTTAGCTCAATTTTTTTTTTCTTTTTTGGAGTTTTAAGGAGAAGCTCATTTTCATGAGGTGAAAGCAGCGCTGCATCAGTGGCTCCGCTCTCATGGCATTAAAAAGCTGATGTAGAAAAGTGACATTTGGTTTTTAATTTCATACTAAAGAGTTAAAAGGTGCTGAAACTTTCTGAATGTCCCTTTTATATTACCGTAGTTGAAGGCTTATTAGTGTTCTGAGGGATATGAGAACACCAGAAATGTCACATTCAAGAACAACGAATTCAACACTTTTCCATTCAGTTAAACAGAGACAGTTATATTCTCTCTGAATCTCAGCTTCATCAAGACTCAAACCTGCAATCCCACCAGCAGGGAAATTTTTAGACTCCAGATCTCGAATCCATGGTCCTGGATTTTGTCATCCCCTGTTGGTCTGACACTGGATGGACTTTCACTGAACTCAAATCAACAGTGAATAGTTACAAAATCCAGGACCAGAAACTTCAAGTTCCAGAGCTGAAGACCTTCTTGAGGATGTGATGTAATAGATACCTCCTCCCCGAGAGATTTGGTCAGGCCCATGCTGATGGTGAGGTCATCGGTCAGGTTGTACTCCATCCACAAGGCGAACCCATGACAGCGCCCTCTCCTGGAAAGCCAGCACATTTCATCATTACTATGAATGATCTTCTCTCAGACACTGATATACTGAATACTTTTCTCATTTTTTTTGTTATTTTCAATATCGAAAGGTATTTGTCACAGCCTACATCTAAAACAATACATTTTGACAAAAATAAAGGTATAACTAATATTCCGATATAAAGGTTTATTCAGCGCTACACTAGTGTCTGGGCATACCAGGCAGTGTTCCTGTCCTAAAAAACCTGTTATATTCTAAATGTTTCTTTGTGACAGTCTACTACAGTACAAAACAGCATGAGGGCAAGAGTGCATGTTACTGTTACAGAGTAAATAATGAATACTGACAAGTTTATCATCACTTGAAAGCCTGTTTTATTTGTTTAGATAAAGGGTTCTCACCTTATAAGAGGTAACGTTCCCTGACTGCTGATTGGCTGCTCAGGAACACACTGCTGGAAGTCAAAAGTCATAACTGGGCATGGATTGGTCAGGGCACGACACGGGTACTCCCACAGGTGATGTGGCTCGGCCTCTCGAGACTCCCGGAAATCCAGAGATTGCTGAGGAACAAACACATTCAGAGGATTTACTGAACACTTATGCTGCTTTTCTACTGGCACAAGGAACCGTGCCTTAACGCCAACAAATGTTTTAAAATTACAAATAAAGAGACTCCAACCTCCACTGCTCGACCGCAGGACTAAATAATAAAAGATCACAATAACAAAAGTGGAGATACACTGGAACACCAGAACCTGATTCAACTTCAGTACCATCACAGTACAGTTTAGAACCTGATTCAACTTCAGTACCATCACAGTACAGTTTAGAACCTGAT